>JAKWIY010000863.1:0-28798 GCA_027704805.1 Solanum corneliomulleri
ACCTCAAGTTAGAATGGTATCGGAAGCAAAAAGGTGAAGCTATTTGGCCATCATGCTACTTCTGCTTCACAAGTAAATGAATTATAAATACTTCAGTTATTATAAATAACATACATCAAGATAGTAGAGTTTATATCTCCTTCTTGATCCAAATCTCTCTTAAATTTGAAATCTAATGGGAAAAATCCAAATATTCCTATATCCATTACATCAACAGATGAAAAGATGTTCATTGGGGGCATAAATGTTTTTCCAATTGTTTTCCTCTATGCTATATTAACTGGGAGATTTGAGAGGCGCAAGTTTATGTTATGGAAGATATAAGTGATTAAGTAGGCTCTCTCTCTTTTATCACTAGAAAAACCATTGTGATTACCTCTCGACATGAGCTGAAATGTGGGCTGGTAAATTAGATCTTCTTGTTGCAGGATTTCCATAATGAGGCTCGTTGACCTGTCTAAGTTTGTTTTTCACAATAGATGTGCCTCACAATAAGAATCCCACCACAAGAAAATAAACTTTATAGGATAAATCATGGGTTTGTTTGAAGAAGTAATCACAAGCGTTTCCTAACTATAATTGATAGAGAGCATACTTGAATCACTTACGTCACTTGTAGCATAAACTAGCACCTCTCAGGTCTCTCGACTAATCTACCATAGAGAACAAAAAATGAAAATAAATCCCCCCCTGGTCAGAAAATCTTTTCTTCTTTGTTGTAATAGACGATAGGAATATTGGTAGTTGGAACATTAGATTTTTAACTTTAAATTAGATTTGTATTAAAAAGGAAATAATCAGCCCTACTAATTCAGGTATGTTATTTATGATAACTGAAATATTTATAATTCAGTTATACTAGTCCTTCCCCAACAATTTGACCGAAACGTTCTGAGGTATAGAGGATAAATACCTTGTTAAAAAGTATTGTACATAATATCCCGTCAGCTAACTAATGTTTTTATTTAACATGTTGTTGAACAAATCTATTTTACTATGAAAACAAAAACAATTTTTTATAATTCTAAAAATGTTACCTGACCTTCATAAATTACGTCACCCATTTTTTACCCCATCGGATTAAACCCAATGAAAATAACCCAATAATGTATTTTTTTAACACAAGAAAAAAATAAGAGAGTCATTTATTTTTTTACAAAATATTTTTTCATGCAATAAGTTTTCATTATAAAGAAACACACCATGTGTTGTAATTCATGTGCCACCTTTTAGTTTTATCAGTGTAGTGACACAATCAGATAATTGTAAAATAAAATTAATTATTTAAAAATAGTTGACTACTTCAATAAAATTTAATCTTCATAAATAGTATATCCTCTCATATATTTTATATAAAGAGAACCTTAGGTACGTCGATGTGATGCAACCAGAAGCAAGAATTTCTTTTAAATTATTTATTTCCAAAACTAGTCTTCTCTTTCATGAACTGATGTGACTTTATGAAAAGTTGACACCACTAGAAGCAAGAATTTCCTTTTAAATTTATTTATTTCCAAAACTAGCCTTCCTCTTTCATGAAATGATGTGACTTTTATAAAAAGTTGCGACTTTTATCTATAGCTTTGGCTTGTATGAAAAGTGAAGACATTAATGAAGAGTTGAAACTTCTTTCAAAAGTTATGACTTTAATGCAAAGTTGCGACTTTAATGATGAATTGTGACTTTATGAAAAGTTGCAACTTTAATGAAAGGTGGTGAACTTTCTCAAGGGTTGCAAATTTTTCAAATAGGTGTAACTTTTCTGATAAGGTATACGAATATTTTTTCACACTAACCTTTGTTCTCTATAAATAGGAGATTTTTTCTCATTTTTTAACAACAAAATTTTGATCTTCTTCTTGTACTTCCCCAAAATTAAATATTCGTGTGTTTTGCTCCTGTTGAGTGACTTACTAACACCACTCTTTTCTACCAATAATTTGGTGGATAAAAGCGTTCCATTATGAGCGAATGTAATTCTCCAAACCTCTGGTATTCGAGGGGAATAGTTTACATAAAGGGACATTGTGCATTCAGTGGACTCTATTTTTCCCTTTGTATTTATTCAATTTTTACATATCTTGGTGTATTCTTTTACACTCATTACTATATACATATGATAATAAGCATTGTATTTGAGTACATGTTTTAAACTCTGTTGTTTATGTTTCTGCAAAGTTATTATCCCCGGTAATATTTAACATATACACATATAGTATGTATATTCATAATGCACAAAAAATTATCGTACTCAGTTCCAAGAATTCATTTTTTGATATTGTATAACTTAAATGTACTAAATATATAAGCTTACATATAATCCATTTTTACATAGATGTGAAATTTATCACATGTCAATCGAAGAAACTCATTATGCAGGTTCAAAAATTATAATTGCTTTCATGTTCAAGCGTAATTTATTTTTTTACTATGTTAACAAATTTTTATATTTTCTGTTAAGACATAGATCAGAATTGTATAATTGATTCCACTTAAATTTTTCTATTTATTATGAAATGTCGTTAAATATATATATTCTGATTTTCTTCTTTATTTTTCTTTTAATGTTGATTAAAGAATCAATGATTTATATTTTTGTAACTAATTCTTCATTAGAAGATGTTTGGGTTATGTGACAGTAACAAATAATCAAATTCAAGTTGTAATATTACTAGTATTTTTTAGGAATCTATTTCCCCATTATTTTTAATATATGGATATTAGTAAGACATTTTTTATAAGTTCAATGTAATTATTATTTATGACCGCGCGAAGAGTATGCAATTATCCAGTCTAGTAAGTGTACATAAGAGAGACCCTAGGCGCCCTACGTGGCACCACCACAAACAAGAATTCATCTTTAAATTTTTCATTTTCAAAATTAGAATTCCCTTTTCACAAGAAGTTCTGACTTTTATGAAAACTATCCACAAATAAGAATTTCCCTTTAATTTATTTATTTCAAAAACAAGTCTTCCCTTTAATGAGAAGCTGTGACATTTATGAAAAACAATAACTTTTATGAAAACTTGTGACTTTCATGAAGAGTTAACAACTTTCATATAAAAAGTTTTAACTTGCATTGAAATTTTCACTTTTATGAAGAGTTGTTACTTTATGAAAAATTGTGACTTTTATTAAAGGTTGTGACATTTCCGAAGGTTTGTAACTTTTTCAAAGAGTTGTGACCTTCTCGATAATGCACAATAAGAATTTTCTCACACTAACGCTTTGTTGTTTATAAATAGAGGAATTTCATGCCACTATCATTTGTAGGTGCTTTTGCGTTGCAGGGTAGTCGAATTCAAATACATTAATTAAGCTTCTTATGAAGTTTGATCCATCCTCAAAGTTTTCTACCTACTATTTCGTGGATCTTAATCTTTACTATAAGTCATAGTGATTCATGTAATTATGACAATTGTTTTTTTGCTTTTTTGATGACTTGTTTTTACTCTATTAAAAATTTCAGCAAAGATGATTGAAAAAGATCTTTTCTATTGTCCCTTTCTATTATTTCTTCATATAAACAAAGAAAATGAATTTTGATATGAATGTGGCCTTCCTACTCTTGACCTCTCATTCCATAAGTCATAACATTGTTGAAATGGTTAAATTCATTACATTTGGTTATATAGCTAACAATGCTTTTATTTCTGCCAGTATTATTGTAGTTTTTAATTCTATAGAGGACTCTAATCCACATACATTATTTAAATTTATTGTTAAGTGTATTTCATTCCTTAAAGTTTTCTTCCTCATATTTCCCGAAGCTTAATCTTTTACTGTAAGTCATAGTGATTCATGTATCTATTGCAATTTCTATTTGCTGTTTTGCTGACTTTTTTTTTAACTTTGTTAAAAATCAGTCTTTTATTCCCTTTCTACAGGTTTTTTCATATACTTTTTAGGAAAATTGCTTGTGGATTGTGATATATTTGACAATGCACAAAAACAAATATGTGATAACTAATACGGAACAATGATTATTTTAGTTAAAAGAACCAAAAAGATTGCTCTCTTGCTTGCTTATTTAGTATATCATTTTGATTTTTTTCTTAGGTATAAACAATTCGTATGTCGTTGAAATGTTCTTTGAATATTAAAGCAAACACAATCATTTCACTTTTTTTGTTGCAAGTTAAGTATATTGTAAAATCTCGTAACTTGAAATAACTAAGAATAAGCTAAGAAACTAAGAATATTCAATTTTGAGACTAAGTAGGGAAATCTGGAACTTTTTTCAGCTTTTAAAAGTTAGATTTAGTCATTTTCAGACGGCCATAACTTGCATATCAGGAGGAATTTGGATGAGTTCTTATATGGTGGGAAAGCCCTTGGGAATATCTTTCCAATGCCACCTAATTTGCAAATAATTGAGATATGTCTTTGGAAGCTGGGATGTTGGACTGAAGAAAGTCCAATTCGGACTTTTGTAAGGGTAAAATTGTCTTTTCACCGTAGTATTCCTAATTCGTTTTAAGGGTTATTTAGGGATAAAAACCAAGTCCCAATTATGTTTTTTAAGAATTAAAAGGCTTAGGGCTTGGGAGAAAAAGAGAAAAGAAGAGGAAGAAGATCAAGAATCGTCCAAGAACGCCAAGATCATTGTGTGGATTTCGCTTGGGGTGATCCCTATAGAGGTTTGTCAGATCATTCTATGTTGGTTCCTTTCACCCACACCCCAATTTGATTAAATTCAAAAAGTTAGAGAATAGTGAATGATGAATATGGGAGTTCTTGATGAAATTTCGTTGAATTCTTATTGGTTGAATTGTATTGTATCTCTAGTAGATTTGTTTCATGTTTTCAGACTGTTTTTGGGTATAATCTATGGGTAATGAGGTATTTAGATATCCTAAGTGTTTGGGGTGGGATCCATGGAATTTTAGGATATTTAGAAATGAAAAACGTAGAAGACAATCCGAAGGTCCCATCTGTTACAATCTGGGGCGTCGCGCCTGCCAGATCCTCTCAGAGAAGGCTCCATATGACAGGACCTGGCATGCCGCGCCATCCAGAGCGACTTAGACCAGAGTCTGTCCGACATGCTCTAGCGCTCCGCGCCTCTCAGACAACCAAGACCCCTGTAGACCCTGTTCTTTTCATACTAGTTCCAAAGTGATGTACCTATAATTTGTAGTTGATTCTGACACTCGAAAGTACATCATAACATCATGAAATCATCCGTATACATGAGATCATAATCCTTGAATCCATAATCAAATTTAAGGGAAGTTAAGATCAAAGTCAATGAAGTTAAGAATCAAATTAAAAGGTAAGAAGCAAGTCAAAGTAAGTTCTTAAAGTTTTCAAAGAGTCTTAAACAAACATTTTTACTTTGTTTGAAGGCTCAAGTTACAAGTTGAAAAAAGACTAAAGAGTTGAGTTAAATTCTCAAAAAGTTATAAGGGAACTAGTTATTTCCTAAAGGGTTATGTTTCAAGTTAAGCAAAGTGTGAAAGTTGAGTTCATTTCTCAAAAAGTTATAAGGGAACTAAGTATACCCTAAAGGTTTATAAATGTTTTGACATTTAAGTTAAAAGAAAACTGAGAGCTCCAAAATAGTTTTGAGAAAAGGGAAACAATTATTCCAAAAGAAGCATTTTAAAGTTTAAAAGTTCAACAAATTATCTCAACCCAAAGGAAGGAAGTTTTATTAAAAGTATGAGCTAAGATATATTTTGGGAGTAGTATAGATAACCGATGTAGGGATGAGGGTTCATATTAATTCATGTATCCATGTAAATCATGAAGTCATCATAAAAATTGACATGTCATACTTTTTAGATGATCATGTAAGTTAATCTATAGGATACACTAAGCTTAAGATCCTATGCCGATGACAATGTATAACATGGTCCTTGCCAGCTTGAGGTAACACGTTGTACCATCACTTAGGATCAAGTAACGGTTGTAGGTTAGAAAATCTCCAACTAAAGTTATATTACTTTCATATATAGTAATGTTGAGTTTTTATTGCATTTGTTTAATGAACTAAGTTATTTTATTGTTTTACAAGTTATACATATATACATACATACATACATACATATATACATACATACATACATATATACATACATACATTATATATATATATATATACATACATACATACATACATACATACATACATACATACATACATACATACATACATATATATATATATATATGTATATATATATGTATGTATGTATATATATATGTAAATGTATGTATGTATATTTGTGCCTACTAGTACTAAATTGAGCAAAATGAACATACATAATAAGTATCCTCTTACGAGAATAGATGATTTATTTGATAAATACCAATGCAAGTTATTTATCTTAAATTGATATCCGATCAGGTTGTCACCAATTGAGGGTGAAAGAGGAAGATATTATGAAAATGTCTTTTAGAACTCGATTTGGTCATAATGAATTTTTTTCTGTCTTTTTTTACTAATTTCCAGGCAGCATTTATGGATGTAATGAAAAGTGTGTTTAGGCAATACCCTTATATGTTCATAATTGTGTTCGTAGAGGATATATTAATCTATTTAAGAAGTGAGAATGAGCATATACATTATTTGAGGATTGTGTTGCAAATTATCAAGGACCAAAAACTCTATGCAAAGTTTAGTAAATATGAGTTTTGTTTAAGATCTATAGCTTTTCTTGCCCATATATTTTCAAGCAAGGGTGTTGATCTAGATCCTATTAAAAGGGATGCAGTCAAGAGTTGTCCTAGACCTCTATCCTGATAGATATTACAAGTTTCTTGGGTTTGACCAGTTATTTTAGATGATTTTTTAAAGGGTTCTCCTCCATTTCTTATCCTTCCATGGATTTGACTTAAAATAAGGCCAAGTTCAAATGGTCCGTAGCTTCTGAGAAAAGTTTCAAAAGTTAAAAAATAGGCTTACTTCTGCCCCGGTGTTGGCCTTACTGAAAGGTAATAATGGATTTATGGTATATTATGACGCCTCTAGAGTTTGATTGGGATGTGTTATTATTCAATATTGTAAGGCAATTGCATGTGCTTCAAGGAAACTAAAGGTTTATGGGAAGTACTATCCTACCCATGATCTTGAATTGGGAGCAGTTATATTTTGCTAAAATATTTGGAGGCATTATTTGCATGGGGTCCATGTTAATGTGTTTGCTGATCACAAAAGTTTGCAAGATGTGTTTACCCAGAAAGATAAAAATCTTCACCAAAGAATGTGGCTTGAGTTACTGAAAGATTATGATATAAGTGTTCTCTATCATCTCAGTAAAGAAATGTGGTCGCAGATGCCCTTAGTCGATTATCCATTGGTAGTGTGGCACACATTTATGATGAGAGAAAAGATTTGGTTTGAGAAGTTCATAGATTGGCCCCATTGGGAGTTAAACTAGTTGATTCAATAATTAGTGGTATTATAGACCATAACAGTTCTGAATCATATTTCGTGGTTAATGTTAAAGAAACACCCTTGATCTGACCTTAGATTATTGAAAAAGGCAGTTTTACAAAATTCCATCAGGGGGAGATGGTGTCTTGAGGTTCCAAGGTCGATTGTGTGTTCTGAAAGTCGATGACTTGACGAAAAGGATCTTGTCACAAGTTTATAGTTCTTGGTATTTTATTCACCCGGGAACCAGCAAGATGTACAGTGATTTGAGAAAGATCTATAGGTGGATGGGATTAAGAAGGATATTACGGGATTTGTGGCTAAGTGTCCTAATTGCCCACAAGTGAAGGTTGAGCGTCAGAGACTATGACATTTATCCCAACATGTTAGAATTCATACTTTGAAGTGGGATGATTTTAAAATGGACTTTATCTTAAGGTTTCCACGAACTCGACATTATATGATACAATTTGAATTATCGTAGACCAAAAGTTGAAGTCGGCCTATTTTATTCCTGTCAAAGATTCATATACGGGGGAAGAATATGCTAAGATATATTTGATAGAGATGGTAAGATTGCATGGATTTCCCATTTCGAATATCTTTGATGAAATTACTCAGTTTAATTCACAACTTCGAAAGTCCTTCCAAAAGGGTCTTATTACGAAAGTTAAGCCTAATAGGAATTTTTACCTTCAAAATGATGGGCAAGCATAAAGAAAAATCTAAACATTTGCAAGACATGTTGACGACTTTTGTGATAGATTTTCATGAGAAATATTGACGATTATTTACCCTTGATTGAATTTTCCTATAATAATATATATCATTCCACTATTGGTATGGCTCTGTTTGATGCTCATTATGGTAAGAGATGAATATCTCCTATAGGATTGCTTGAGGTAGGTGTGGTTGCTTTGATAGGAACCGAGTAAGTTCATGAGTTTATTGAGAAGATTTGACTTATTAGAGAGAGGTTGAAAATGGCCCAAAGTCAATAAAATTCTTATGCGGATGTTAAGAGGAGAGGCCTTGAATTTGATGTTCATGATTTGGATTATTTAAAAATGTCATCAATGAAGTGTGTAATGAGGTTTTAAAAGAAGGGAAACTTAGTACCAATTCTGTAAGACCATATTTATCTTGAGACAAATTGGTAAGGATGCATTATGAGCTTGATTTTCCAAATAAGTTGGTACCCGTCCATCCGATTTTCCATGTCTATGTGATGAATATGTTTTTTGCTGATGCGACATCCATTTTTTCTTTTGTAGAGTTAGAAGTGAAAGAGAACCTTTCTTGTGAACAAGTTCTAGTTGAGGTCTTAGATTGACAAGTTAGGAGGTTGAAGAACAAAGAGGTTGCTCTATTTAATTGTTATGGAGAAACCATCTAGTTGAGGGTGCTACTTGGAGGGCGACACGAAATTATGTCGCGATATCCTCATCTACTTCCTCCTGTTCTACCTTGAGGTAATGAGTTCCTCTTGGTTTCCTTATGTTTGAAGTCATGTGTGTTATGTGTTTCCATGTTTTCTTTAAGTTTGCATGTTCAAGAAAAAGATCATGTTTCGAATGAAATGGATTTTCTGTTGTATTTTCCTAATGTTGTTGAGTATAGTTAGTTATAGACTTCATGAGATGATTTGGAGAATATGTCATTGCTTGGAGTGGAGTTCCCATCTTTGAAATTGTGTTTTTTATGAGATCGAATTGCATATGAGCTCCATGAGATTGTGTGGAGCATCATTTTTAGTTAAAGATTATAGTTCTTCATTTAACATGAGAAATGTTAAGATTGCATGCACATTGGTTAGTAAATGTAGTTCCTAATTCCATATAGTATAATGAGTATGTTTAGCATGGATCTTAATTCTTTCTCGATTTTGTGCATTTAGATAAATTGCATGCATGATGGGTTGCTTGTATTGAGTCCTTTGTCTAGAAATGTGCTTAATATCTCATTAGAGAATGAATGATCCCACGGGGATATAATGTTACATCCAAAATTTGAGGTAGGGCTAAGTATAAATTTTACAGAGATCTAGGTGCAATAAACTATGGCACAAGTATGACTTGAGGCTAGTTGTGACGGGTTCCCTTATGTAGTATGAGTTAACTTAGGTTTTTGCCATAGTTTCCTTCCAGTATATGATTAACTAAAGTGGTAGTTCCCATGTCTATATAATAGTAGCCAATGGTAAGGCCTAAGGATAGTAAATGTGACTAGGATGACTTTAAGGATATTCTTTGTGTGAAGATAGTATGAGATGCCTTTCATACATTTCACAAGTGTTCTTTTATGTTACCTAGAACTATAGTGCCCTTAAGGTGAAGAAGCTTATGACCAAACCATGAATTTAGACTATGATTAAGATGACCAAAACAGGATACTTGTCTTGGGTAGTAATATGAGATGCTATTCTTGCTTATCATATGTAAACTTTTCAAGTTACTTAAGAATGGTTCTGTTATGGTATGGATGACCTAGGTCAATTAGGTTTACTTGATTATGACTTATCTCCTATGCTCATTAAAGATGTCTTCTGTTGACTTATGTTTATTGAAGCTGATGTTGGGGACCATGCTATTACTATGATAATTATATTATGACCATGTTACTGCCTCTTATACTTATGTATTATGTTGACTAATCATCTGAGATGCTCTTATGATGTTGTGCTATTTTTCATACGTTGTACCTTTTTTACTATCACATTTTGTCTACATTCTAACCAAATGGAGGTTTGGAGGCTTGAGTTTCTTTGGAGGCTAGGTTTCAATGATTTAGAAGATTTGGAGATCGTGGTGAGTCCTCATAGCTTTTAGGACAATATCCATTTTACCTTTATGTCATTTCCTTTATGTTTTTACATTTGAATGGGCTTCTCCCAATGACTAATGTTAATTAGTATTATATAGATGGTTTGAGACAAAGGTTTTAGTGAAGTCTTCAACTTTGAAATTTATGAAAATGACTGATCATATATCTTTAAAGTTTAAATTCTTCTAGATTTTGTATTATCTTATGTTATAATTATGCTAAGGTGTTGTATGAGATCCACTCAGGGTCAAGTATGTCGTGCTACCTCTAGGGGATGCTCTTGGGGCGTGACATTCCTTAACTCTGCAACCTCGACTCTCAAATCCATCATCTAAGAAGACTCCCCCTCTCTACTCTTACAAGTTGTAACTATCTACGTCAAATCATCAATAGAAATCCTGAGATAGGTCAGTCCAACAAGGATGTCGCTCTCAATCATCCATGGTACTACAACGTGTAGTTGGGTAGCTCTCACATCAATTGAATGGGCTAGGTGCCACATGTTATGATCACTGCGTGAGTAATCTTCGCAGGTTGTGAAGAGGTGGATGAACCAAGAGCCTGGGAGTAAGATATAATTGAAGGCTCGAAGGCTGGAGTAGGAAAATATTCCTCTGTAGGTATAGAGTCAATGTGAACCTCCGGAGATATATCCACATAATTTGTTCTCCTCGTGTTTGTCTCATGTAGAGGGTACTTAACTTTATAAGCCTGATAGAAGTGGAGGATGTATGAGTGATTTCAATGTCTCTAATCTTATCACAAGGATCTCCAGCACTCTGACACAACTCTATAATGACCACGGGGAATTTTATGGAGGTCTAGCTCTGCTTGGCGCTCATAGAAATCTCCTGCTCTATATTGAGTCCCATTTCAATGCTCTTCCTGGACATTATCATCCCAAGGAAGGCCGATGGTCATTCAGAGTTTATACTATTTATGTTTTAGAATGTACGATGTGGGATTGTGTTTTAAAGTTTTCAGGTTAATGTTACTAGTGTCTACATTGGGTGGACTTTGTGCATAACAAGAACTACAATTCTACCATTCGGATAGCCTTGTTGAGGTTGTATATGATACGCGTTATTGTTCTCTAGTTGATTTGTTTGAGTCCTTCTATTGTAGACCATGTGGTACCAACATGATATTAAGAGGCTTATGATCGGGTAAGGGTAATTTGGGATAGACCTTGAATAGCTTAGAATAGGCACATGAGTTATTATGACCGTAGGTTGCGGCCTATGAGGTTTTTAGTAGATAATAAAGTCTTTCTCAGCTGTTACCTATGAAGGTTGTGATGATATTTAGGACGTGCTAGAAAACATATCCCCGTGTATATTCATCCTTTTGAGATCCTCCGAATAGTTTGCAAGGTAGAATTGGAGTTGTGTCTTCTATCAGCCCAGTATTCCTTGTTTCCATGTTGCAACCTTATGTTACTTAGGAGTCTCTTCTACTTGAGTATCATACCAGTAGACTTCGATGACTTCATGACTTTTTTGGAGGAGTCATTTGTCATTCAAACAAAGATGTTTTCCAATTGCATCCGAGATCCATTATGTGGTAAAGGTCTACTGATGGCATTGTCCAGTTAACGAGGCTACCTAGGAGACCAGGCATGATATGTGGGAGCAGTTTACAGGCTTACTCAACCCTTAAAGTACATCTAGACTCACACTTTTGCAAATTAAAGTCCTTGATAGTAATGGATGTTCTAATAACCTCCTAGGAATTTATGCATTTTTCTCCTATTTATTCATTCAGAGTGTTCCTACAGCAACCCCAAGTCATTTACGACTTTCTAACACTAGAAGTTTGGTCACCTAGTCGTTTGAGTATTTGTTTATGTGAGTTTCAGTGTTGTTAAGCTGCTAAACCTTGAATGGTATGTTTTGATCAAAATTTCAAGAAGATGACCTTTAAATCGTACATGACATGAGGCTTTTAGTGCGAGTTTATGTGATTAGGCATTTAAACTTTTAAGTTAAGGCCTACGTTTCACTTTACTAAATGTTTTGTTAGGGCGGTTAGTGATGAGTATATAGATTAGACTCATTTAAGTTTATATCTCGGTAAAATAGTGTTCTCAAATACTTACTTTATCTTAATATATGACGAGAACTCTTAATGTTCATGTATTTGAACTTTGAAGGAAAGCATGAACACTATGTCGAAAGAAGAGACTAAAAAATGATGAGAAGAACTAAGAAATGGGAGCCTGAGGATCACTGAATGCAGATGGCGGATCTCAAAAAGGCCTTCTTTGCCTTTTGTGCCAGTGTATTGAGCCCTGAACTAAAGGATGAAATCGGCTGAAGAAAGGAGCAGTCGATGAGTAGCTCTGCGAAGTAAAACGATATTGCCCAATGGACCAAAGCAAGACGATGTTGAAGGTTGTACCAAACGGAGGTGAATTACACCAATGGGTGAATCACCTTGTTTGTTGGCGATTCTAACTAACTCCGCGGAATGATTAACTGCAGCACAAATCTAAAAGACTATAACTACTAGTAGAGGTGTAGTTTTTAGAGAGCCGGACATTATTATGATATTATTTCTATAATATTAGTTGTCCTTATTTTTACTCTAAGTTTCAGAGGGTTTTGAAAACTTAAAGAAGAAGAGGGTTTCATCTCTTCCAACTTGGAAGCGGGTCTCCTTGATTCTTTTGCTTTCCTAAATCCAGCTAGACTCAGGTGTCTTTCGAGGGTTTTCGGAGTAACCCTCATTTGTTTTCTTCTTTCAAGGTGGAAGAAAATAAAATACGATGCATTTACTAGGTTTTAGAACTTTTGACACCCAGCTATAGCGTGGGTCAAACATCTATAGCAGCGCAGCCATAGCAAGAAGCCTTAAACTATTACGGGTGATGTCATCCTGGCCAAAATTCTGTTAAAGCAAATATTAGTCGTGTACTAAAATTTTAAAATTTCTTGCACCCCTTTCCTTTTATTTTGGGACTCCGCAAGAGATGTCCTAGCATAAAAACGAATCAGTTCTTTACATTTAAATCAATATTTTGTAGTTGTATTCTTTTTTAGTATCTCTATGCATGCGACTACCATGTTTTGAGATAATTGTCGTTTTTATCATATATTTATGGGCTTCTTTTTTTATCTTTGGTTATTTATCTTGTATCTCTTATTAATTATTCTGTATACTCCTTGTGAATTTCTTTTGTTGTTCCTCCCTACTGTTGGATATAATTGGTTCCATTCGTACTTGCATCTTCCTATCATGACAATATATTTCACTATAACTTGTTTCATTTTGACATGGATTATATTGACCACAAATTGATAATATCACAAAAAATACTAACAAAAAATCAGTTTTTCTTTTTTCGAGTACTACTAAATCTTATAATATAGTCAAACGTAACCTACAGTGATATCATATGAGCTAAAATAGTCTTATTTCTGATCATAAAAATTAAAAAGCATAATTTTTAAATTAAATTAATCAATGTTATCTTAATGTCTTGTTAATATGACTCCAGCACATCTGATGTTTGCATAGATCTGCAATGAAAACTCTTTAAGATACACAGAAAGAAAAATAAATCATTTAGTAGTTAGTGTTTTTAAGTAATTTCAATTTTTTAATAATTCGTATTCTTTCAAGATACAACTTGTTTGTGGAATAAATTTAATTCCCCAATTCACATTCAATTGGGGAAAGTAATTGAAAAACAGAGATTTATGCATAAAAGTTACTAATTGGGTTAAATAATTAACTTTCGAATGTGCTCACTTGTCATTAAAGTTTGAGCCCATTTTAGATTTATTCTTTTTATGCTTACCTGTCATTACAAAATCTCAATTTTTTGCCTCACCCTTTCTTTCTCAATTTTGACTAAATATTTTTTTTTGAGTCCAAGAAATGGAAAGTGAGAGGTAAAAGGAAAAGCAGAAACAATGAATTGAAAGAACATTTTTTTTAGATCTATGCCTTAAATTTGATTCCCTTTTTTGATAGATCTGTGATACCTTCATTCTTATTCTTTAGAAACCACAAAAGGTGAGTTCTTTTATTTTCATTTATTTTTCTTGCAAGTGAACAATTTTATTTATTTTATAAGTTCATCCGAAGAGATAAAATTAGGAAGACTTCTAAGAAAACCAGTTCCAAAGAATCTCTATCAAGAGTAGTAGTAGAAAAAGAGGGAGATGCCAAAAAAAAGGTTTGTTGGTTCCAATTAGTGTCTTCGGGACTTGTGTCCATAGTTTGCTAGCACATCCGCAACCATATTAGACTATCTAGGAATGTATTGTAGTAGTGTCGGTTCTAGTGCATGGATTATTGACTACAGTCATTAAAAACGTGTTAGAGTTAATAAAGCACTATCTTGATTTAGGGAGTTTAAAAAACCCTGAGAGTTGGACTCCATTATTAATGGAATGAGATTACGTGATTGTGCTAGTTGTACCCTGTGAAGAAGGGCTAATAGTCCCACCGGTAACGTGTTTCAAACATAAACATAGGTTGAGAATTGCACAATTAATGAGCTCCTTCCATCTTGAAATACTCCTCCCATTCTCGATTCCCTTATATTGGGTCATAAGAACCGTCAATATGTTTTATGTAGCCTAGTTGTGAAGGATGCTACAATACCGGGGAAGCGATTCTCAGCTTACCAATGGCATTATGGTTCTAGGTGAAGGTACTCAAGTGTGTATAATGTAATACGAAATAATTTTTGCTTTCAAAACATCCAATATTTCAAACAGTAATCAGAGAGAGCATTGATATTAGCATTTCCGTACCTTGTACTATACACTGGCCCTTAGTAGTACAAAGCTTGTGCATGAAATTGGGAAGGTTTCCAGCAGTGGGATTTATGTTGTAGTAGTTTCAAATTTTCTTCAGTTGGATATATGAATGAAAAGTTCTTCACCATTCGAATAAGAAAGACATACATTGGAAGAGGTTATAATTCTCAAAAAAATCTCTAAGGTATAGATTGTAGGCACTCTTAGTTGAGAAAGTTCCTCTAAAGTATAGATTGTAGGCATTCTTAGTTGAGAAAGTTCCATTGAATGTTTTATCCCGAAAGTACAAATCCTTTTTTTTTGGTTTGGATCTTTAAGTGTAGGCAATGTGAATGATGTCGAGGATTTATTGATGTATGATAAAGGAGAGACCGGAAATGTCCCAAAGGATGTCACTAACTTTCATATTTTTATCATTGAGTGTTAACGGGCCAAGATTTGTTTTTGTCTCAAATGATTATGGTAGTTTATCCATCTATCGATTGATTGATAGAGATATATTTACCTATATAGAAGAAGAATCGGAGAAGGATCAGATGGGTGTAGCAGTGTTAAAGTCAGTCGCATTTTATGATGTCTGCGCGTTCGAGATTGAGTTATAGAAAAAGTATTTATATAGGTTTAGAAAGACTGGTTCAGTTGGACCAGAAAAGATCAGCTCTACGCTCTTTTTCAAGGAGTGGGGCAGCGAAAGAGAGTAATGTCATTGTACTGTGCCCCTACCCTAATAAACCTAATGTGATTAGCTTCCTTGAAAGAATCCACTCTCTTTGTTGTGATCAAGAGAAAGATCTCTAAATGAATCAGGCGATGGGTTAATGCTTTTTTTATGTTCATGCCATAATCTAGGGAAAGGTTTTTTCTTACCAAGCCCATGAAAGGCGCATGAGTTGACTCAATTCTTTGTATGAGTTAGCATGTGAGAATGGAAGACTAGTGCATACAAATCTGGCTAGCATTGAACTATTATTCAGGGGTAAAAGGTTGCATTTACATAGCATAAGTAGGTATGGAAAAATAATTGATTTTATGAGGGTTGTGCAACCTGTCAAATATGATAGACGAGTTTTGCAACATTTAGTCAATTGTTCATGCAATCGATAATGTGTTGATAGTATGAGATTTTTGATGGTCGCTGAAAATTGGAAGTCCTAAATATTTTCAAACTTTAGTAGATTGACATATGTTGAGAATAGTAGAAAGGCTATTTTTTACATTGGCGGGAACGTTGTTTGAAAAAATTACTGTTTATTTCTCAAATTTTTTTTTTTGCCCCGATTGAATAGATAGAGTATTGATGATTTGAGTAAAGCTGGAAACATTACTAGGATCGGTTTTTCTAATTGATAGAATGTATGTCTTTACTTAACAGGTAATGGACCAGGTCCCTTACTACACTAATGAGTAAAACAGAAAGTTAAATGCAGTAAAATCAACACAATGATTTTACGTGGAAACCTCCTTGCTTAAGGGAGTAAAACCACGACCTGTTTCACAGGATTTTCAATCGTTTTCACTAATCTTCAAAAGCAAAAGCGAAACACGATTACACCAAACGTAAGAAAGAGTTATCAATATTACGGTTGAACAATAGTCCTCTATTGCTCAACAAGCCTAAGTAGAAAACAATCTACCCACTAAGCTATCCCACTTGGACAACCTAGACTTCAAACACAACACACCAAGTCCTTTATAGATTCAGGAGTGGTTTACAATTTAAGAACAAGAGAATAAATTCCTAAACAACTAGACGAAGTGCTCCAGATGTTGCTGTTGTTCTTGGAATGATTCTGTCTTTGCTTTCTATTAGCCTTTGCAAGAGTTCTTGAAAAGTTTTTATCAAGTTGCAAAAACTAAAGAAAAGTGTTTAGGAAAGTGCCTTTTATATGGGCAAGTCACTTTCCTAAACTTCTTTGCCATTGGCTGGAAAAGTCACACTTTCTGACGCCATCGGGAAGTGTGCACCTACTTTCTGTACCATCTCCAGCTAGCAGTTGACTGGCTCGTCATCATGAGAGCCTGGTAACTCTACTAGGTCCTTGGTTGGTTTCATTTGCAAACACTTCAAACAAGATACCTGCAATACTCAAGTAGAAAACCCGGTACCTTTATGAGGTCCCTAAGTTTGTCAAATCATCAAAACTACAAATAACATTTTCCCCCTTTTTGATGATGACAAACAATGATATAATCTGAGATTTTCACAGAATTTTCCCCCTTGACAGTATATTCCCCTACTGTTCCCCCTTACTGTATGTTACCCTTACTTTAGCTACATACAACAGTTTACTTCCCCCTTTTGGGTTCATAAAAATATGCATTAAACCATCAAATCAATGCACATAAATAATGAATAAGATCAAAGCTAATAAGCAATCAAACAGTAGAGGAAGAGCATTCACAAAAGAAAATAGGAAGAACAGCAAAGGAATGAAGTAACCAACATGCCATTATAACATTAATACATTAAAAACAAACTAAAAACCATCAACACGATGACTAGCACACACAAAAACACAAGGAAGGATGATTGACAGTTTAGGAAGAGGGGGGTTTGAGATAGGAACTGGATAACAAGAGTGAGTCGTGCATTGGCAGCATCATTATCCTTGATGGCCTTTTCTTGTAGGGCAGTTATCTTCGCCTTCAACTCACTATTCTCTTTCTCCAGAGCTTGAACAACTGAAGAACCAGGTCCCCTCACTCTGTGCAGTAAGCAGTTCTGCCTTGGGTACAACATTTCAGCCTCTTTACTGCTCAAACGCACAGTGAGCTCTTCAATCTCATGTTTAAACTGATTCATGTCCTCAAGAAGTTGAGCCATCTTGCTTTTTGGTAAGCCTCTGCCTTCAATACACTCACATTCAAACAAGGTATACTCAGAGATAGTTTGTTCTTAACTGTCCCAACCTTTCCAACACTAAGAGGAATTCGAAGTGTTTGAATACTTCAGTGAGAAAGTATCCATACCCCATACCATGTACTCCTTTCCTCTCAATGATGGTTTTGTGAATGTGCTCAATCATTAGACTAGGAAGGCTCAGAGCTTCAAAACTGCACAGCTTCTCCATCATTTACAGGTCAGCAGCAGTAGCAAGTGTCCTCTTTTCTGTGCGAGGAAGGACCACTTTGTTGACAAACTCGAAGACCAGCTGATACTCACTCTTCATAAATTTCTTATAGATACCAGCAACCTTGGTTGTGGGAGTCTTAGAAATCATAGATGCAAATTCTGAAGAGCAAGTTTTTCCCTGTATGGACCGGGTCCCCTCTGTAGGCACTCTGAGGATTTTGCCCAACATCTCCTCATCCAAAGAAATAGCAATATTGTTCACACGTGTGAGGAGACTCCCATCTTCCATGAATTGAACATTGTAATAGAATTCACGAACCTCTTCTTCATGGAGGATGGGGGATGTCTTGTTGAACAGGTGCAACCAAGATTGGATCTCCACCACCATGTCATGCAGAGAATCCATGCCAGGAAGAGTAATAATCCCCATATCAAACACTCTTCCTGCTAGAACTGCTTGATTCCTCAGACTGTCAACTACTTCCTGCAAGTTGACATGCTCCATTTTCCTGCTTGAGGACCAGGTACCTTGGACTTCTTTCTCTTCTTCCTTGTGACTGTGATTTTTCCACCTTCCTTGTAGCCCATTCCCTTTCTTTCGGACTTCTTTTTCTCAGCTTTCTTCTCAGCCTCTTCTCCCGACAACTCAACCAATTTTTCTTCAGGTATCCTAAAATTTGATACCTTGAAGGTTCGTGCACTTCTCACTGCAGCAGCAGAGCGCCACTTGACTTCAAGGCATCTACCATCAGCTTTTGTGCAGCAGACCTTGTATTAGGTTGTCTCTTAGGAGCCTCCTCCACGACTTTTTCCTTCCCTTTTCGACTCTCCACCTTCCATTTTGATGGTTCTTCCTCACTTGCACTTGCAGATTCAGACGAAGAGAAGAAGAGTACCGCCCTAAATCGGGGGTTTTATCGAAAATGGGTTGAGAAGGCCTTACCTCTTCTCTTTCCAGGCCTCAGTGTGTTCTGTTCTGGCCTCTTCTCTCATCATTGCCAGGCTCTCAATCACGAGTTCCTCACTCGCTGCCAGTATATTAGACTCCGAAGCCCTATTTTTGGTAGATCTCCTTCAAACATGTTGTCAGGCGACATGTCTTCACATGGAACAGGTACTTAGGTACTGCAGAAGCATTTAGATCTATGGAGAAGAAAGGGTTATCAGGAGTATTTTGTGGAGGACTAGGTGGGGGAGGAAGTCTGGCTTGAGCAGTTGTTGGAGAATAGAACGCAAGGGGCTCAATTTCACTAAGTGCATCCAAAATATGCTTAGAAGAGGATGAAGAGGAAGACATGTTTGTGATACTGGAAGAGTAAGTTGAAGAACAAAAAAAGGAAAGAAGAAGACAGATTTGCCTTTGAATGTGATAAGCCTTGTGATAAATGAGAGAGATAAAGTTAAAAGACGGATGAGAGTTTCAAGAGGAAAAGACCCCTTTTTTAAAAGAAGTGAAAGGGTGCCAGGTCCTTGATTAGATGCGTCGTTTGAGAGAGAAACGATTGGACTGATCATTCAGAGTAACCGATGACTGACACGTGGAATTTCAACGGTCAAATTTTTCAGTTTAAATTTAATGTAAAAATGCTAACCTGGACAGGTACCAGGTACCATGATAGAGTTTAACTTCATTCCTTAATTGTTCTAGTCTTTTCTTTTGCTGAGCAGGTCCCTATTGAGAGTATACCTTCGAAAGATACAAATAGTGATCTTGTTCACATATTTAAAAATTCACACAAAGGATACCTGCACAGCAATTCTAACCATCAAGGGAGTTCTAATATTGGAGGCTAAAGCATCACTTGGAGATCAACATCCCCAACTTTAACCGATTTCTCTCAAATTGATCCTTGCTGAGAGCCTTGGTAAATGTCTGCAATTGTTCCTCCGTTGGACAGTATGTGAGCACAATATTTCCCTTCTCAACATGATCTCCCAAAAAATGATGTCTAACATCAATGTGCTTTGTTTCTCTTATGATGAACTGGGTTCTTTCCCATACTCACAGCACTAGTGTTGTCACACATGAGAGGAATTGCTTTGATGTGGATTACAAAATCTTCTAAGTGTTGCCTGATCCACAGCAATTGAGAATAACAAGCTGCACACAGCTACATATTCAGCTTCAGCAGTTGAAAGAGCCACAGAGTTCTGCTTCTTAGTGCCCCAAGAGATAAGTGATGATCCAAGGAAATGAGCCATTCCAGAGGTGCTCTTCCTGTCAACTTGATAACCTGCAAAATCAGCATCTGCAAAACCAACCAGATCAAAAGTATCACCTGCAGGATAAAAGAGAACCAGGTCCCCTGTTTTCTTCAGGTATCTAAGAAGACGTTTTGCAGCCTTGAGGTGTGAATCACGAGGACATGCTTGAAACCTGGCACACATTCCAACACTGTAAACAATATCAGCCTGCTAACAGTCAGATATAACAAGAGCCAATGATTCCTCTGTTCATTGTCTGATTCACAAGGGGATCAGATTCTTCTACTATCAACTTGGAATTTGTGTTCCCATAGGAGTGTCAATAGGTTTGGAATCAAACATATTGAATTTCTTCAGCAGTTCTTTGATGTACTTCTCCTGGCATATTGAAATTCCATTTTGATGGTTGCTTGATTTGCAGCCCCGGGAAGAATGTCAACTCACCCATCATACTCATTTCAAACTCCCTTCCCATCAGTGATGAGAATTCTTCACAGAGATGTTCTGAAGTAGCTCCAAAAATTATGTCATCCACATACCTTGAATGATAAGCAATTCTTGTTCTCTTTTTTAATAAGAACAAAGTATTGTCTATCTTGCCCCTTTTGAAACCATTCTTCAGAGAAACTTTGACAACCTTTCATATCATGCTCTTGGAGCTTGTTTCAGACCATATAGTGTCTTATTCAATCTGAACACATGATTTGGTAGCTCTGCATCTTCAAAACCAGGAGGTTGCTTGACATACACTTCCTCTTTGAGATCTCCATTTAGAAATGCACTCTTCACATCCATTTGATACAGCTTGAACCCCATAAAAGCAGCAAAAGCTATTAAGATTCTAATAGCTTCCATTCTGGCAACAGGTGCAAAAGTCTTATCATAGTCAATTCCTTCTTCTTGATTGTATCCTTGCACCACCAGCCTGGATTTATTTCTAGTAATCACTCCATTTTCATCAAGTTTGTTTCTGAATACCCACCTGGTTCCTATTATTTTCTGCCTTCAGGTCGAGGAACCAGGTACCATACCTTACTTCTTTAAAACTGATGGAGTTCTTCTTGAATAGAATTGATCCAGTCTGCATCACCCAATGCTTCTTTGACATTCTTAGGCTCAATGGATGATATGAATGCTGAGAATGCAGCTAGATTTCTTGTTTTTGATCTAGTTTGAATTCCAAATTCAAGGGAGAAATAAGATTATCAAGAGGATGTGATGAACTATGCTTCCATCCTGACTTTGCAGCAGACTGATTTGGCGGATCAGCATGATCTTCTTCATCATCAGAGTGACATCATCTTCTGGGGAGTTGATGTACTCTGGCTGGAGTTTTGAGTGGTACCAGGTGCCATATCATCTTGTTCAACCTCAGCATTCTCTTCAGGTAGACTGTGATTCTGATCATCACAATCATTTTTTAGTTGTTGATCTACATCAGCTTCAGCTTCTTCAATCTGCTTGGATTTGAACATTTTCAGCACATCATCATCATCATTTGATCCATCATTCTTCAAGCTTCCATTTTCATCATCAAAACAACATGAATGCTTTCTTTAATGCATTGTGTTCGTTTGTTGAATATTTGTAGGTTTGCTGGATGAAGAATATCCAACAAATACTCCTTCATCACTTCTGGGATCAAATTTTCTTTTCCCAGATCATCCTTCCCATTATTCAGCACAACAACATCTGCATCCAAAAGCTCTAAGATAGCTCAGCATTGGCTTCCTGTTGTTGAGCAGTTCGTATGGAGTATTGTTCAACACAACTCTTATTAGACACCTGTCGGTAACATGACAAGCTATGTTAACAGCTTCAGCCCAGAAACTTTGAGGAAGATTTGATTCAATAATCATAGTTCTGGCAATGTTCACCAAGGTTCTGTTCTTTCTCTCCACTACTCCATTTTGTTGAGGTGTTCTTGGCACAGAAAAATTGTGGCTTGTACCATTTTCCATACAGAATCTATCCAATGTTGAGTTTTCAAACTCTGTCCCATGATCAGATCTAATACTGCAAACAACTTGATTCAATTTGGTTTGAATCATTTTGAAGAATACCACCAGCTCATCAGCTGTATCTGCCTTTGATCTCAAAAATCTCGTCCAGGTGTATCTTGAATAGTCATCAACAATCACCAAAATGTACTTCTTGCCATTTCTGCTTTGAACCTTCAATGGTCCACAAAGGTCCATATGAAGAAGCTCTAAGGTTCTTGATGATGTTACCTGATTCTTGGGCTTAAATGATTATCTGATTTGCTTTCCTTTAACACACGCTTCACATATTTTATTTTCAGCAAACTTCATTTTGGGCAAACCTCAGACCAGGTCCTTTGAAATCAACTTGTTTAATAAAGATGAACTCACATGTCCCAGCCTACGATGCCAGAGATCAGCATTTTCATTTTGAGCACTAAGACATGTTAAGTCATCTCCATGTGAGATTTCCAAGTTTGCCACATACATATTTTTACTTCTGTGTGCAGTGAGAATTACTTTGTTTGTAGTTAAACTCACTACAGTGCATTTCTCAGAAGTAAACTTAACCCCATTTCCTTTATCACAGATTTGTGACACACTTAACAAGCTGTACTTCAACCCATCCACATGGTAAACATTGTCAATTGAATCTTCAAGAGATCTTCCTACTTTGCCAACTCCCAAAATGTACCCCTTCTTGCCATCACCAAATGAGACACCTCCTCCTTGGAGGGTCTTGAGTGAGAGGAAGTTCTTTACATCACCAGTCATATGTTTAGAGCAACCACTATCCATATACCAACACTGACTGCTGCTCCTCTCACTCACCTGCACCAAAATCACTTGTTAAGCTTGGGAACCCATTTCAGCTTGAGTTCCCAGTAGGCAGACAAAGGAGTGATCAGATTGTACTTGGTCCAATATGGTAGACTTTGAATCTTTCTAACAAAAGACATAAGAGCAGGAACAGATTTTTTCTTTGAAAATCTGTGAGTTGAGACATGCTCTGTAGGACCAGGTCTCTCTTTTGGTACATTTTGTCTTTCAGCATAATAGAGTACCTTTCACATGAGTTTCTCCAGCTAACACACTCATTCTTCAAATGTCCATTCTTACCACAATGAAGACACAGCAGATTGTCAGACACAAACACATACTACTGTGAGGATTATAAGGAGGACTTATGTTCAGACTTCCTAGTCCTTTCTTATTGAAATTACTCTGATTTGTCACATTTGACAGTAACTTTGAGGATTTGGTCCACTTAAGGGAATTTTCAAGTTCTTCCTTAAGTTTCACAATATCCTTTTCTAATTTGTTACTCTTTTCAAGTGACAGACTAAGATTTTTCTCAGAGTTTTTCAATTTTTCTTGAATTTCAGCTTGCAAACTATTTGACTTTCCATTCAACTTTTCAGCTTCTTCAGTAATTGACACAACTGGTTCTTAAGATCAGAGTTATTTAACTTTAGAGACACCATTCTTGACATTGTCTCTTCAAATTGAACTTTGTTTTTAGTTAAAATTTCAAGTTCAGCATTCATGGTATCTCTTTCAGATGTTAACTCTATCACAGAATCTAGCATGACTTTTGCCAAGGTTCTCAATTTTTTAAGAGAATTTTATCCAAGTCATTTTTCATGTCAAGAAGAGTTACCTGATTGTCCTCTTCTTCATTTTCGTGTGTGCCATGAGAGCAAACATTTCATTGAAGACAGTTTCCTCCTCATGCACAGCAACCATAGACACATCTTTTGGCTCATCAGGATCTTCTGAATCACTTGAAGAATCCCCCCATGCAGCAAGAGCCCTTTTGACAACCATATCAGCAGCAGCTTTACGATCTCTGTTACCAGGTACCAGGTCCCTTCTATTTTCTTTGTCACCCCTATATTTTTTATGTTCCTTGTTTTCATTCTTGAGCAAAGGACACTCTCTGATGAAGTGCCCAGATTTTCCACACTTGTAGCAAGTATCACTTTGAGCAGCATTTTGAGTCCCATTTGTTCCTCTTTTAAAGATTTTGTTTTTTCTCACAACCTTTTGAAATCTACTGATGAGATATGCCATATCATCATCATCACTTGAATCTTCATCTGATTTGTACTTCAACATCAATGACTTGTCCTTCTTGGCTTCCTTTTTTGACAAATCATAGTTTCGATTCATCTCATGTGTTTTAAGATTACCAATCAAGGCATCCATGGTCAGCACCTTCAAGTCCTTGGCTTCTGTAATGGCATCAACTTTGCTCTCCCAAGACTTTGGAAGAATTCGAAGCACTTTCCTGACTTGTTTGGTCATGCTTATAGGTTCACCCAGACTTCGCAGCTCATTTGTAATGGAAGACAGCTTGGTGAACATGTCATGTATTGTTTCTCCTTCCTTCATTTTGAAGTTCTCATATCGTGAGGTGAGCATGTCAATCTTAGATTCTTTGACTTGTTCAGTTCCTTCGTGTGCAGTCAACAAGCAATCCCAAATTTCCTTAGCAGACTCACAGGCTGACACTCTGTTGTACTCATCAGGTCCTATCCCACAGACCAGAAGAGTTTTAGCTTTGAAACCCTTTTCAATCTTCTTCCTGTCAGCATCATCATATTTCTGCCTAGGCTTTGGAACAGTAATAGTCTTTTCTCTATCCTTTTCTTCCATCATTGGAACAAATGGTCCATCTAGTACAATATCCCATAACTCTATCTCAGCCATTAGGTAATCATGCATTCTAACTTTCCACCAACTGTAAAAATGTCCATTGAAACGAGGAGGTCTGTGTGATGACTGACCTTCTTCGAGATTAAGTGGAGCTGCCATTCTAGAGCAATATCACTTCCTTGGTGTTAACCAAATAGATAGTGTCTGCTCTGATACCACTTGATAGAATGTATGCCTTTACTTAACAGGTAATGGACCAGGTCCCTTACTACACTAATGAGTAAAATAAAAGTTAAATGCAGTAAATCAACACAATGATTTTACGTGGAAACCTCCTTGCTTAAGAGAGTAAAACCACAACCTGTTTCACAGGATTTTCAATCGTTTTCACTAATCTTCAAAAGCAAAAGCGAAACACGATTACACCAAACGTAAGAAAGAGTTATCAATCTTACCATTGAACAATAGTCCTAATTGCTCAACAAGCCTAAGTAGAAAACAATCTACCCACTAAGCTATCCCACTTGGACAACCTAGACTTCTAACACAACACACCAAGTCCTTTATAGATTCAGGAGTGGTTTACAATTTAAGAACAAGAGAATAAATTCCTAAACAACTAGACGAAATGCTCCAGATGTTGCTGTTGTTCTTGGAATGATTCTGCCTTTGCTTTCTATTAGCCTTTGCAAGAGTTCTTGAAAAGTTTTTATCAAGTTGCAAAAACTAAAGAAAAGTGTTTAGGAAAGTGCCTTTTATATGGGCAAGTCACTTTCCTAAACTTCTTTGCCATTGGCTGGAAAAGTCACACTTTCTGACGCCATCGGGAAGTGTGCACCTACTTTCTATACCATCTCCAGCTGGCAGTTGACTGGCTCGTCATCATGAGAGCCTGGTACCTCTACTAGGTCCCTGGGTTGGTTTCATTTGCAAATACTTCAAACAAGACACCTGCAATACTCAAGTAGAAAACCCGGTACCTTTATGAGGTCCCTAAGTTTGTCAAATATCAAAACTACAAATAACACTAATGAGAATAATATCATCGTCAAAGAGAAGAAGTAATATGAGATGCCCTATTCAACCAATTTCGATAGGTTTTCTAGAGCACTCTTGATAGCAGGACTTATAAATCTCGAGAGAAACTCCATGCAGATAATGAACATACATGAAGATAGGGATCACTTTTTCTAATACCTCTAGATGTGAGAAAATAGGTAGTACGTATTCCGTTAATAAGGATGGATATATACGAGGTAGTAATGCAATCCATTATTATAGAATTGATGCCATTAGAGAAATTAGGAACGATATGTGATTGATGTATGAAGGACCATCCCATAGATCAAAAGATTCTTCTAATTCGATTCTGAATGTCATTTTCTCCAAATTTTCCCTATGTAATTTTCAAAGAATATAACAGGCAAATTCCATTTACAAGGATTTGGGTAATGGTGTTAAAAATTATATAGCGAAGGCTAATAGGCCTATTGTGGGTGATAAGTTCCAGATTTTTTATTTTTGGTGCGAGAGTTAATAGAGTTTTATTGAGATATCTAGAATAGTTCGAGTATTAAAATGGAACATACAAGTCGTAAACATTGTATTTTATTGATTTATTCTAAAAACATTTTAAAAAAATATTAGGTGTAAGCTTTCTGATCCCAATGATTTTAGTGGTCAGAAGGACATTATATCTCTATTGATTACAAAGATAGTGATAGGAGATGGTATGGTGCTACTGTCTTCTTGGGAAAGATCATTCTGACAAGAAGGAATTTAGTAATTTTACTATGATTCAACTCAGTAATGTAGATTTTTTGGAAGTGGGATAATTAAGATAGCATTGGATTTAGTGTAAGTATAAAAAATCCAATTGCCAACACCATAGTTTAAGCCTAGTGTTTTATTTTTACATCTCCTGTTAATAGTGAAGATATGGAAAAAATATGTATTTGCATCGCCATCTTTAAGCCTTCGGACAATAGATTTTACCTTCCAAAAATATTCTTCTTCCATAAGAGGCTCATTAAAAGAATTGATTACCAAAGGTTTCCATGTTGTTGTGGAAGTTAATTATAGAATCTTCATTCATTTTTTGAATACCATTTATGTGTCTTAGGATCTTGTCTTTACATTTGAAAAGATTACCAAAGGTATGAACATTCTAATTGTTTACTAGAATAGAAATAGCTGAATTGAATTTATGTACTCGTTATTAGAAAGCCAAGAAGATTTAACGATATAAGGGACCAGGATGTCTTAACCACATTGTCTCAAATCTATATAATTTATTAGGTCTGCCAGTACTTTTAACAAAATATAGCAGAATAGGAAAGTTATCAGAATGTGTGAGTGGCAGGTTATTAACATTAGAATCTAGATATATTTATCATCCTAGTAAATTTTTTGCCTGTCAATCCAAAGTTTATCATTTCCTTTGGATCTAGGGAAGTAATTAAGTTAGTGCATGTGCATTGTTTATTATATCGGATTACCCCAGAGTTTTTTGGAAGAGGTAGATATTTCATCAATGTCACTACAGATAAGCCATGGAAAATAGATTCTAGTGGCCATACTTTTTGAACTATCCCAACATTGGATCAATTGTTATCTCCGAGCTCCTAAAAAACAGGGCAATCCCTCCAGAGTATCTAGTACCCGGGACTTAAAATACATCATTGTTGTCCAGATATTCAGTATATCATCACGGCGACCCATTCTAGTTTCAGTTAGTGCTAAGAATTTTGTTATTCCTTTCCACCAGAATGTGTAGGTTTCGCAATAGGTTGGGGTCATGCCCACCCCTAAAACTCCATAGTATAATTTTGCTTTTAGTTTATTGTTCGAAGTCAAGCTCCCTCTTGAGCCTAATGATATCTCTAGGTTTGCACTCGAAGAAAAACGATATCCTCTATTTGCTGCAAGTTTATTTGTCTTATTTAGGAACAAACATCACCATATATTTTTTTAGGGCGAGTGAGTCGTCCCTTAGGAGTTTGATTAAGAACTTCTTTTCTAAATTTTCAAGCATATCAATTGTTAGTGAATTCCACATACATAAGGTCTAGACTAGTTTATCGAGAATGCTTAGAAGCTCTTCCCCCAAGGTTGGTTGATCCATGTCTGATGGACTTCTCTTATGTGAAGGGGACAATGGACCTAGAGAGACTGTTTGAGAGACCACTGTGTCCTCCTTAATTTTGTCTTTTCTTGTCCTTCATTCTTCTTGATCTTGATTCATATTCTGCATTGCTAGTGTTTGATGAAGTGATAAACTTGTAAAGTTAGTTAGTTTGTGCATACGAAAAAGATGTTGCATATTTTGAGTGTTGAGTAGAGCAAGCCAGTAGAGTAGGTGATAGTACTCGAAGGTCATCAGCTTTTTAGTATAATTATTTTTTAATGTTGCTATTCTGATCAAGCACTTATGAGCTTTTTCTGCACTAGGTTTGGAACAACATTTTGTTAGAGGTGGGGTTATTTGATTGATCATGCTCCAATTTGGTAGCTTTTTTCTACTTATTGGATGATAGAGGGAACGTTGGTGTTCAAAGGGTAGTTTTTTTTGTCCGGAGGTCATCAATATGTTTGTTAGGTGTGGCTTAGGCGTGAGGTGTGAGGTTAGGCGTGATTGAGAGACTTGGCGCATGAAACATTGTTGGTGGGACATTTGGATGTTGAATCGATGGATGGTCAATGATTGATTTTAAAGTATGGAGTATTCTAATATTTGTTTAAGATTGTGGGACTTTTCTTTGAAAGTTGGAGGTGGTTATAAGTCCATTAGAGTTGTGATTTGAGTATGTAGTATCTGTACTATGTACCATATGATTTTTTATGTCCTCTTTTACTTTATATTTTACGTGTCTTGTCTAAAGACAAAGGTCAGGAGTCCAAT
>JAKWIY010000864.1:0-29049 GCA_027704805.1 Solanum corneliomulleri
AGTTTTTTTTTAAATATTAATTATTTCAAAGTAATTAATGCCAAATTTCTTTCTCTTTATAGGCTAGGGTCACTGTGCCTATGTGGGTCATAGAAAAGAGAAAACATAAAGCCTAACAAGCGAGTCATGCTTTCTTGAAATTTGTCAAAATTGTCATTATCTATGGTTGATTAAGAAGAAAAAAAACTGGAAACAAGAGAAAAGTTTCATCTCATGCTCAATTTAGTTTTTTCTATTTAAAATTAAAATTTTGAAAAATATTTGTGATGCTTGCACGTTTTTGGCTAAGATTCTGTTTATTTTTATTTCTTTTACGGACTTTTTATCATAGTATAATCTCTAAATAATTAATAGTCATATTCTTAACACTCTTTGTCATTCATATTTTAATCCTTTAAATAAAAGCATTGTAAGACTTTGGGCAAATAATCACATTAGTCCTTTAGATTGTTATGTTTCTATTACTTATTTTTATTCATTGTTAATTTGACTCGGAGAATATGACTATTGAATGATGATCGACACGTGGAAATGAATGTCGACAAGAGACACACTCAAACTTAACTAAGTCCTATTATCATCCTACTAATTTTTTTCCCCTCCCCATTTTTTTGCACCTTTTGTACTGAAATGTCACCTTCAATGTAACAACCTGTTTTAGTCGTCGTTTTGAGCAGTAGAGTATTTCTGGTAAATAACTGGCTGAGTCGACGGATCCCACGATGGACCGTCATGGGCACGACGGACCGTCGAGGGGGTCTCGTTCCAAACCACTTAGAATTTAGAATTTGGGTACTGAGATCCGACTCCTGAACTTCGCGACGAAATGGCAGGACGGACCGTCGCAGACATGACGGGCTGTCACAGACTCTTTAATGAATTGAGTCTCTGAACTTTGTGACGGAAGCAGCAGGACGGACCGTCGCAGGCACGACGGGCTTGTCACAGGCTGCGTAACCCTGACTGAGTCGGATTTCTGTTAAATGTTGTAAGGGGCGTTTTGGACTATTCATGCTTATAATTATAAGTTAGTGGGTTAATGCTAATAATTCAATTACTTGGGGGTCAAGGGGACAACTTTGAAATAAATAGTGGGTTACTTTTACCATCCTTATACTTAATTATATGTTAATTAGGTAAAAGAAAAAGGGTCTAAATAAGAAAAATAGAAAGAACAAAGAGAGGGAGAAACGAACGATCAAAGAGAGAAGAACAACGAAGAAGAACGCAGCTTTGAGAAAGTAGATTGCTTGATCACAATTCTTCGGTGGAGGTAGGTTATGGTTCATGCTATTCGTAGTAAACTCTTAATAGCGAATGATATGTATTGGGTAGTATTATAAAGTCTTTTACATGCTTAATTGTGTGCTTGCATGATTGATTATATAATTGGGATGAATTAGCATAATGAGGCTGTTGAATCTTAAATCCTAAATTTACTTGGTTAATGATGATGCCTTGGTATAAAAGAAGGCTTGATGAACTAAGTAATGAGATTAGAGGATCGGGTGTCACGTTCCGACACCAGGATTGTATATGGATCGGAGTGTCACGTTCCGAAAATAGGATAGTATATGGATCGGTGTCATGTTCCTGACACCAGGATAGTATATGGATCGGAGTGTCACGTTCCGACACCAGGATAGTAGTATGGATCAGGTTCACGTTCCGACACCAGAGATAGTATATGGATCGGGTGTCCATGTTCTGACCCACAGGATAGTATATGGATCGGAGTGTCACGTTCCGACACCAGGATAGTATATGGATCAGAGTGTCACGTTCCGACACCAGGATAGTATATGGATCGGGTGTCACGTTGCGACACCAGGATAGTATATGGTTCGGGTGTCACGTTCCGACACCAGGATAGTATATGGATCAGAGTGTCACGTTGCGACACTAGGATAGTATATGGAGCGGAGTGTCACGTACCGACACGAGAGGAATAAAGATAATGAATCTTAAAATATGCTAATATACTCAATCTAAAGAACTAATTCCCAAATGAGTATGGTGTGGATGCTTGAGTCCTCATTGATGTGAGTAGTGTTGTTGCAAATGATTCTTATGCGTAATGCTATCACCTGTTAAGTATTTGGTTGGTTTTATGTTATTATCTGACATATACTGTTTTCTATTTTGAGTTGGCCGATGATACCTACTCTGTACTTGTGCTTTGTACTGACCCCTACTTGTATTTGTTTTCTTTGTTAATTGTGGAGTGCAGCAAACGTGCCATCGTCTTCAACTCAACCACAACTCTAGCCAGTCTTCATCACACCAGATTTAAAGGTGAGCTAATGCTTTTAGCTTGGACTGGATCTTCTTCTTCATGTCTTGATGCTTTGAAGTTCTGTCATAGACTAGCTGTTATTTATTTTTAGTTTCTTAGATACCCTTAGTTTTAGTAATTTGAGGATAGATGTTCTTGTGGTGATGACTTCCAGATTTTCGGGATAATAATAAGTGTTTGAGTTTTTAGAAGTTATTAATCTATTTTCATTAAGGAGTTTTAAGTCTTCCGCATGATATTTTGTTCATTATGTTTGAAATGTTAGGGTTTAGATTGGTTGGTTCGCTCACATAGTAGGATAAGTGTGGGTGCCACTCGCAGCTCGTTTTGGGTCGTGACAAACTTGGTATCAGAGCATTAGGTTCGTTGGTCTCATCACACAAGAACGAGTCTAGTAGAGTCTTAAGGAACGGTAGGGGGACGCCTTTACTTTTCTTTGAGAGGCTATAAGACTTTACGAAAGTTCCATTCTTTCTTCCTTCTTTCGTGCTATTCTTTGGATCCAATTGGTATCTAGGTGATACAAATTGGTATCTGACCATATTCACTCTATTTCGCAGATGGTTAGAACTAGAGCAACAACGGCGCCAACACCAACACCGGCAAGACAAGATGCAACTGAGCCAGCCACTGGGGCTGTAGCTCGAGGAGGATTAGTGGCAAGAGGCCGTGGTAGAGGTCGTGGGAGGACGTCCTCTAGAAGAAGAGGACAAGCACCTGGTGTCACGACCCAAAACCGAGCTGCGACTGGAACCCACACTTACCCTCCTATGTGAGCGAACCAACCAATCTAAACCTTAACATTTCAATATAATATCGACATAAAGTAATGCGGAAGACTTAAATTCATTAATAAAAACCAATTCAATAACTTCTAAAATTCAACATCTATTATTATCCCCAAAATCTGGAAGTCATCACCACAAGAACATCTATGATCAAATGACTAAACTAAGAGTATTCTAAAAGCTAAAGTAAGAATAAGCTAGTCCATGCCGGAACTTCAAGGCATCAAGACATGAGGAAGAAAGTCCAGTCCAAGCTAGAAGCATTAGCTCACCCTGAAGATCCGGTGTGACGAAGACTTGCTAGAATTGCGGTTGAGTTGAAGACGACGGCACGTTTGCTGCACTCCACAAATAACAAGAAAGAAAACATAAAAGTAGGGGTCTATACAAAACACGGGTACTGAGTAGATATCATCGGCCAACTCAAAATAGAAGACAATATATATCAAGTAATATTATAAAATCAACTATGATACTCAACATGTAGCAACAACAAGTACCATATCATTAACAATTACCGTCAAGTTCAAACATGAGGACTCAAGCCTCAATACCATACTCATTTGAAGATTAGATTCATTAGATTGAGTATATTAGCGTCTTTCAAGATTCATTATCCATATTCCTCTTGTGTCTGTACGTGACACTCCGCCCCCTCGTTAATCTCTATTCCTCTTGTGTCGCTACGTGACACTCCGATCCCCTACTACTATGTGTCGGAACGTGACACTCCGATCCCCTACTACTATGTGTCGGAACGTGACACTCCGATCCCTTAATTCTACGTGTCGGTTCGTGACACCCGATCCCCTAAATCTACGTGTCGGTTCGTGACACCCGGTCCCCCTAAATCTACGTGTCGGTTCGTGACTCCCGATCCCCTAAATCTACATGTCGGTTCGTGACACCCGATCCCCTAAATCTACGTGTCGGTTCGTGACACCCGATCCCTTAATTCTATGTGTCGGAACGTGACACTCCGATCCACTAATGTCATTAAGTTCGTTCATCAAGCCTCCTCTTATACCAAGGCATTATCATTCTCATTACTTTAGTTTATCAAGCCTTAACTCATACCAAGGCATTATCATAACAAAGATATTAGGGTTTTGCAAGATTTGGGATTCAATAACTTCATCATGCTCATATAATCACAATTATATAATCACATTCATGCAAGCATACAATTAAGCACATAGCAGGGTTTACAATACTATCAATACATATCATTCGCTATTAAGAGTTCACTACGGATATCGTAAAAACCATAACCTACCTCCACCGAAGATTAGTGATCAAGCAAGCAATTTCCCAGAGCTTTGTTTTCTCTTTTCCTTGTTCGATCGATCCTCTCTCTCTCTCTCTTGTTCTTTCTATTTTTCTTATTCAAACCCTCTTTCTTTTACCCTAATTAGCATATAATTAAAAATAAAAGATGGCAATAATAACCCACTAATTAACTTAAGGTTACCTCTTTTAACCCCCAAGTAATAGACCTATTAAAATTAATCCACTAACAGTATAATTAAAGAAGGAATAGTCCAAAACGTCCCTTAAAACATTTAAAGAAATCCGACCCAGACTGGGATTACACAACCTGTGATGGCCCGTCGTGCCTGCGACGGTCCGTCCTGCAGGTCGTCGCAAAGTTCAGAGACTCAATTTCCACCTAAGAGTCTGTGACGGTCCGTCACGCCTGTGACGGTCCGTCCTGCCATGTCGTGACGAAGTTCAGAGAGTCGATTTCAGTACCCAAATTTCAGAATTTCTAAGTGTTTTGAAATGAGACCCTGCGACGGTCCGTCGTGCCCATGACGGTCTGTCGTGGGGTCCGTCGTCTCAGCCAGTTTTCAAGAAATAAAATCTGCTGCTCAAAACGACTAAACAGGTCGTTACAATAGATACCAATTTACCCATCGTTCGTCCTCGAACGATCACAAGAAGAAAAACAAGGGCGAGAAGGGGTACCTGAATCTTCAAACAGGTGTGGGTATCTTTCTCGCATATGTACCTCCTTCTCCCAAGTGGCTTCTTCAACCGGTCGATTCTTCCATTGAACTTTGATGGATGCAATCTCCCTCGACCTCAACTTGCGGACTTCTCTATCTAAGATAGCAACAGGTTCCTCCTCGTAAGACAAATTCTCATCAAGCAGGACCGAATCCCAACGGATAATGTAGTTTCCATCCCCATGATATCTTTTCAACATAGACACATGGAATACCGGATGCACTCCGGACAGCCCTGGGGGCAAGGCTATCTCATAAGCCACCTCCCCTAGTCGCTTAAGTACTTCAAATGGTCCAATGTACCTCGGGCTTAGCTTACCTCTCTTAGCAAACCACATCACCCCTTTCATGGGCGAAACCTTCAACAAGACTTGCTCACCCTCCATGAACTCTAAGTCTCTAACCTTTTGATCTGCATATTCTTTTTGCTACTTTGCGCCGCTAAAAGATTTTCTTGAATAGATTTCACTTTCTCTAATGAATCCTCAAAAGGTCAGTACCCCAAGGTCTAACCTCAAATGCATCAAACCACCCAATGGGAGACCTACATCTCCTACCACACAATGCTTCAAATGGAGCCATATCAATACTTGAGTGATAGCTATTGTTGTAGGAGAACTCTGCTAAGGGTAAGAAGCTATCCCAATGGCCACCAAATTCTATCACACATGCACGAAGCATATCCTCCAACACTTGAATCGTTCGCTTAGATTGACCATCGGTCTGAGGATGGAATGCGGTACTAAGGTCCAACCTAGTACCCAATTCCGCATGCAATGTTTTCCAAAACTTAGAAGTAAACTGCGTACCTCTATCTGATATAATGGAGAGTGGAACCCCATGCAATCGAACAATCTCTGAGATGTAAAGTTTGGCTAACTTCTCTGCATTGTAAGTCACCTTGACCGGAATGAAATGAGCAGACTTAGTTAACCTATCAACAATCACCCAAATAGAGTCATACTTACCCATTGTCTTTAGAAGACCAACCACGAAATCAATTGCAATTCTCTCCCACTTCCATTCAGGAATGGGCATTCTCTGAAGTGTTCCTCCGGGCCTCTGGTGTTCATACTTTACTTGTTGACAATTTGGACATTTGGCAATAAAATCAACAATATCACGCTTCATTCTACTCCACCAAAAGTGTTGCTTTAGGTCACGGTACATCTTGGTTGCACCCGGATGTATAGAATACCTTGAACTATGAGCCTCTGTCAGAATAGTGTTGATCAAATCATCAACGCGGGGTACACATACCCTTCCCTTAATCCTCAACACACCTTCCTCATCGATTGTTGCTTCTTTAGCCTCTCCTTGCAACACTTTATCTCGGATCCGGATCAACTTCTCATCATTAAACTGATTTCCCTTAATCTTGTCAAGGAAGGAAGATCTTGCCTCCACACAAGCCAAAAATCCTCCCTTCTCATTTACTTCTAACCTCATAAGGTCATTAGCCAGAATCTGAACCTCTCTAGCTAATGGGCGTCTAGAAACTTGCAAATGAGCTAGACATCCCATGCTTCCGGCCTTTCTACTTAAAGCATCTGCTACAACATTAGCTTTTCCCGGATGATACAGAATAGTGATATCATAGTCCTTCAGTAGTTCCATCCATCTCCTCTGTCTCAAGTTCAAATCCTTCTGAGTAAAAACATACTGTAGGCTACGATGATCCGTGTATACTTCACACTTAACCCCATATAGATAGTGTCTCCATTGCTTTAATGCAAACACTACCGCAGCCAACTCCAAATCATGGGTCGGATAGTTACGTTCATGCACCTTTAATTGCCTTGAAGCATAAGCAATTACATTCTTCTCTTGCATTAGCACTGCGCCCAAACCCGAATAGGATGCATCACGATAAAAAATGAAATTCTTACCTTCCACGGGCAAGGTAGAATTGGTGCAGTAGTCAACAGAGTCTTGAGCTTCTGAAAGCTTTCTTCACATTCGTCCGACCATACAAATGGAACATTATGCTTTGTCAAGTTCGTCAATTGGGAAGCAATGGAAGAGAATCCCTTGAAAAATCGATGGTAATAGCTAGCTAGACCAACGAAGCTCCTTATTTCTGAGACATTCGTGGGTCTTACCCAATTCTTCACTGTCTCAATCTTAGAGGGATCTACCATCACTCTATCCTTAGAAACTACATGTCCCAAAAAGGACACTGCATCTAGCCAAAACTCACACTTAGAGAACTTGGCATACAACTTTTTCTCCCTCAACATTTCCAATACAATTCTCAAATGCTCCTCATGTTCCTTCTTACTTTTGGAGTATATCAGTATATCATCAATAAATACGATCACAAAGAGATCCAAATATGGCTTGAAAATCCCGTTCATCAAGCTCATGAACGCAGCAGGGGCATTCGTAAGACCAAAAGACATCACTACAAATTCATAATGCCCATACCTGGTTCGAAAGGCAGTCTTTGGCACATCCGTTGCCCGTATTTTCAATTGATGATAACCGAATCTCAAGTCAATCTTAGAGAAGACACAAGCACCTTGTAACTGATCGAACAAGTCATCAATGCGAGGAAGAGGATACTTGTTCTTAATAGAGGTCTATGTAAACTTCAATATAAAGTAATGAAAAGTTTTAAATTGTGTATATTATTAACCTATGAAAGTAATGAAGTATTCTAAGAGGCTAGTCTTAGTCCTCACGGAGGACGATGACGCCGGTTACGTCTGGAGAGTGCTCCCCCGATGTGACACCATGAGCGTACTTCCTGCCATCCCTTTGTATATTGTTTTCCAAACTTGTGAAGCCCAAGGAGTTTCTAAGGACCTTATTAGAATTTGTATAGTATAAGAAGAAAATGTAGAGGAGAATGGTAGGGAAAAACACCTTTGATAGTATCAATTATAGATTTACTGCCAATAACTGTTTGGTCTTGATCAAGTAGCCCAAACTTGTTGATCAACTACTAATGCTAGTTTTATTATTTACTCCATTATAGATGAATAATCTAAAAAGAAGATGGTTAACTCATTGAAATATCAGATGTTGTGAAGCAAGGTATGTAAGACTATTTTATTTCCTATTTGTTTGGCATGAATCCAAAACTTGCATTAAAAAAGTAAGCTTTATAAGTGCCCTTGGTAGTGACTGATCCATAGTTACAGTTCCCACTCCATAGAGCATTAAATTGTGCAATCTAATATGAGTTTGTTACTTAACCTACGTGCTTACTCTAACAAGTATTAGCATGCAAGGTTTAAACTTGTTTCATTGTAAAAGTACCATGACATGTATTTCTCTTCTATAAGTCAAAGTTCCTATATTACACATGTTATATATATTTATAGGATGGGATATACGATATGCCTATATCTTGCAAACTTGTTGCAATAGTATATTACATCGTATATGTCATCTTTTCACATGTTAATGTTTTCCCCTCATTGGTTATTAATCCTATTTTGTTATACTATAAGTTTATCTCACAAGACCCTACTTGCTCTATTGTACATTTTATATTTACTTACTTGGAATGTGTATTCATCCTTAAGTTGAATATGCCCACATTCCCCCTTGGTTCCACATTAATGAACACCTTCTTTGTATCATAAAGTGTTCAAATATCTTGGCAGAATGTTAAATGTCTTCACTTTATATGTTTCAATTTGAGATATCAAAATGCTTACCGAGTCATATAAACTCATAACTATTACATTGCTGTCATATTTGATTCCCATGTCATTGTTATTATTGTATGTCCATATGCATATGTCTTCTATCACTTGTTTATAGTTCCAAATCTCAACATAATTATGACCACCAAAAAAACAATCGCAAATGAGTAATTATCAACAAAAGAACAATCTCAAAAAAGTTATGAATATCCAATGAACAATATCAAAGAGTTATGAACATCAAACAACAATCTCAAAGATTAAATCATCTAAGTGAAAGTATCTGTATAATTATGAGTGGCAACCTAGGGTCAAAGGCCTAGTATGGGTCGATCTCAATTGGTATAGAAGGGTGGCAGCTCAGGGGCGAAGGTCTAGCATGGGACAATCCCATTCGGTATAAGAGGCTGGAAGATCTGGGGGGAAAGCCTAGCATGAGACGATCCCAATTGGTATAAGAGGTGGAAGCTCATGGGAAAATCCTAGCACGGGCGGATCACAATTTTTGGAATTATGAGGACAACATCCCAAGGGTTAAAATGCATAGCGTGCCTCATTCTCACCTACCACTTACTAGCTGGTCATTTGTATCATATGTATTATAAAAATTATAACGCACAAAAAAGTAATGAAAAGAATGTAACATACATGATTCCACAAGTATAAGCAAAGGTGGTCTCAAATCCTTATCTATGTGTGTTTGGTTTTACTTGAGCTCTTATTTTACCTATGATTGTATTACGCCTTACATATTTATTACATCACTCATACTGATATCCCTTACTAGGTATGTTGCATTTCATATTGCAGGTACATGTACTAAACTAATAGATCTCCCCAATAGTATTCAGCAGTTGTTGGTAAGCTCCCCATTGATTCGGGGCTTTCCCGAGTCTTTACTATGCATATTTTCATAGTCTTACAATCATGAATTTCAGTAGAGGATTTGTAGACATTGTAAAATAATTATTAGTATACATAGTTTCACTTGTCACATGTATCGGTTCAGCTAGTTGACATGTGTTGTATATGAAGTTTCTCTTAGTTTAATCTCTCATCATAGATCACTTGTAAAACATGTTTTCATATTATACTTATCCGCCTCACCTAGGGTTGGGGTGTGACAACTTAATGGTATAGTCATTGTCACTATGATATCTCTTCTACATAAACAAATGAAATATGGGATGTACACTGGACAAATTAGGAGGTAGAGCCAATCTATACACCACCGTTCCTACACGTTCAAGAATCTCAAAGGGACCAATATAGCGCAGACTCAACTTAGCCCTCTTACAAATCTCATCACCCATTTCATGGGCGATACCTTGAGAAGAACATTCTCGCCCGTCTGAAATTTCATGTCTCTTACCTTGTGATCTGCAAACTTTTTTTGTCTACTCTGTGCGGCTAGAAGTTTGGCTTGAATACTCCTCGCCTTATCTTGAGCATCTTTCTCTAACTATACTCCCAAGGGTTTCCTATTTTTCAGACTCAAACCAAGTTATAAGAGACGTACATCCTCTCCCATATAAAGCCTCAAATAGTGCATATCAGTGCTTGAGTGATAACAGTTATTATTAAAGAATTCACATAATGGTAAATATTTATCCCAATGCCCTCCAAAGTCAATCACACATGATCTAAGCATGTCTTCCAACACTTCAACAGTCTGTTCTGTTTGTGCATCCTTATGGGGATGAAAGATTGTACTAAAAGTGAGTTTTATGCCCAACTTATCATGGAAATTCATCAAAAACTTTGAAGTAAGAAGGGTAGGATGATCTGAGATGATGGAAAGGGGTAGGCATGCAACCTCACTACCTCTTTTACATAAATCTTAGCCAGTTGTTCAACATTATAATCTATCCTTACCGAAATAAGTTGTGCTGATTTAGTCCATCTATCTACCACAATCCAAATAGAATATAATTTCCCCAAAGTATTGGGAAGACAACCACCAAATTCATGGCTATTCTTTCCCACTTCCATTCAGGAATTGACATGCTTTAAAGTAACTCCGCAGGACTTTGATGTTCATACTTGACTTGTTGACAATTCTGACACTGCGCCACAAACTTTTCAATATCTTTTCTCATGCCCAGCTACAAATAAACTCATTTCAGATCTCTATACATCATAGTAACACTAGATGAATGGAATACTGGAAATCATGGTCTTCCGCCAACAATTTCCGAATCAAGTCATCAACTGTAGGAACATGTATTCTACCCTTGTAGTTGAGTTCATTATCCGCATCTAGAGTAATTCCTTAAGACTTATCTATCACAACCTTTGATATAAGCTCATCTAAATATCCATCTTCAAATTGCTTGGCTTTGATTTCCTCTATGATCATGGACTTAACTTTAATGCTAGCTAATAACCCACTTTTTATGGTAATGCCCAACTGCACGAACTTAGACTCTTAAAGTCTAAATTTGTTTGGCCAAAAGTAGCTTGGTTCAACTCAAGTAACCTAATCTATCCATACTTACCACTTTTTGACTTAAAACGTCTTCCACAATATTTGATTTACCCCGATAGCATTGAATGGTCACATCATAATCCTTGAGTAATTTCATCCATCTTCATTGTCTCAAATTCAAATCATTTTGAGTGAATACACGCAACGAAGTACAATGATTAGTAAATACCTCAAACTTGACACTATAAAGATAATGTCGCCAGATTTTAAGAGAAAATACCATCGCTGCCAACTCTAAATCATAAGAGGGATAGTACCTCTCACAATAAACAATGAAGTCCTTACCCTCAACCACTAACGCTAACATGGGCGCGGTGGTTAAAAGAGTCTTAAGCTTCTGGAAGCTCTCCTCACATTTTTCAGTACATTCAGATGGTACCTCCTTTTTTGTCAAATTGGTCAAGTGAGTAGCAATTAAAGCAAAGTTTTTAACAAATCAATGATAGTATCTAGCAAGTCCCACAAAACTCCTTTCATCAACGAACTAGGTCGTACCAAATTCTCGACCACTTCAAACTTTTGAGGATGTACCCTTACCCCCCCCCTTATTTTGATAGCATTTGCCCCAAAAATTCAACCGATTTGAACAAAAATTCACACTTGGAAAATTTTTTCACATAACTTTTGTTTTCCAAGGACGCCCAAAATCGTACGAAGATGGTTAGCATTCTCTTCTTCGCTTCCTTAATGCAGTAATATATCATCAATAAAAACTATCATGAAGGAATCAAGAAAAGGCTTGAACACTCCATTCATTAAGCTCATAAAAGTTGCAAATGCATTAGTCAATGAAAAAAATATAACCAAAAATTCATATGACCATAACATTATACACATCCTTATGCTACCATCTTTCTTCTTAACAAATAAAACCGGAGCACCCCATGTGGAAACACTTGGAAGGATAAAACCCTTATCAAGAAGATCTTGGATTTGAGCCTTGAGCTCTATCAATTCTGTCGGAGCAATGCGATACGAAGGGATAGAAATAGGGCAAGTAACAGGCTTAAGTCAATACAAAAATATATGTATCTATCCGAAGACATTGCAGGAAAGTCATTTGGAAAAACTTTATTAAGTTCAAACACCACTGGAATAGACCCAATGGCATAACTTCAATCCCAACATCCCTCACATGAGCCAAATAGGCTAAAAACCCTGCTCTACTAGTTTACTAGCCCTAATTGAGGATATAATATTAGCTTGCTTAGGCTTGTACACCCTTTCCCACTCTAATCTTTCCCTTCTCGGAATTTCTAGAGTCACAAACTTAGAATTAAAATTAAACATATCATAGTAGGGATACAACCAAGTGGTGCCTAAGTTAATATCAAAATCATCCATATCCAAAATCACCAAACCACCCCATGTTTGAAATCCCATAAATAAAATAGGGCAAGCACGATAGACATCTGCGATTACAAATCAGAGGCAAAATTGATGTACCGTGGTTTCACGGTGCATTTCTAGATCCTTTTTGTAGTACTTTTAACATGTTTTTGTGTTGTTTTGCAGGAAAAATGTTTAGGCAGCTACATGAGGAAACAACTAAAAAAAATGCAGAACATGACTTACGGAGGCCATCGACGGTACATCGTTTGATTGACCGACCATAGTTGGCAACTCTAGATAAGCAGATTAGGACTTTGGTGACAACACAGAGAAATCAAACTAAGTGTGGAACTACAAAAGGGAACAACGGTCGGTGGACTGATTGACGGACCGTACTGGTGGACCTTTGTTTTGATCAGAGAAAGTTCTATACCCGAAGTTGGAAATATTCTAAGGATGGAACGACGGAGGGCATTGACAGATGTAGATGCATCGACAGACCATGTTTTTGGTCCGTCAATTATTTCAGAGAAGTTTCAATATGAGGAGAGAGAAAAATTATTCTAAGTCCTGAACGACGGAAGGAGTCTACGGGCCATTGATCCATCAGTTGGTCCGTAGATTGAAGCCGCGTGAACTGAGCAAACTTTCCTTATTTTAATTCTTTTTATTTAGGGCAATGTATTCTATAAATAGGGGATTAAAACCTCATTGTTGGGGTTAGATACTCTTAGTATTGTTTTACTTTGTGTTGGAGATTGTTAGTTGCAAACCTTTAGCAATTAATTGATTTCTTGATTTGGTTTGAAGGATTTTCTAGAATTTTCAAGTTGAATTTCTAGGTTTCTTCTTATTCTTAAGTAAGTTCATGATTCCTTCGTTAAAAGCTATGAATTGTGATATTGCTTGCATGGGTAACTAAATCCACAACTAGGGTTGTGGGAAGCATGGGTAATTAACAAAGTAAACCTAGCAACTAAGCAATTCTCAAATAGGTTCTTGCATGTATTGATAATTCTTTTACTTAGAAGTCCTTTTTAACGCTTGACAATGTTAGAAATCGTCTTGTTGCTACTTGCCGGACCAAGAATGTAATTAATAAGAAAAGAATTATTAACATAGATTTAGTGGGATACATCTAATAGGCTAGTGTCGATCGGTGAAAAAATAATAACTAAGCCATACATCGATTATGATGTCTAATATGAGGTAAAGGTAATAGTTAGTAGCTTAGACACACGTAGCTGGACCAAGGTAAGGGGTGAAATTCTCTAGATTCCTGACCAAGGATTTAGAGATACATAACTTACCCCTTTACATGCAAAAAAACTAGGGAAGAATTTCTATTGCTAGAATTTCGGTGTTATGAACTTGTAGGGAACACACATACCCTAGTTAGTCTCAAAACTTGATAAAACTCAATCTTGACTTTTGCTTACTTGTTAAGTTAGAGTGTTTTAGGAAATTCATTCATAAAAACCCCCTTAGTTATTTGTTTTGAAAGACTTGACTAAATAGATATATTTGTGAATTGAAGTTATGCCTATGCTTTTTTTCTCATGGGATCGACCCCAACCTACTAGTTGGATTCTCTACTTGATTACGATCACTTATACTTCTTTAGGGATGTGTAAGTTGAGCATATCAAATTTTGGTGCTGATGTCGGGGAATCTAGCTTTTAGATTAACTTTAATTACATTATTGACATTTAGTCAACGATTTCCTAGTTTTACTTTTTGCTTTTGTTTTTGTTTCTTTCAGGTGTATATCTAGTGTATGTGAAGTAAAGGGAACCGAGGAGAACCACTCATTCCATTTGATCCCGAATTAACCGCACATTGAGGAGGATGGAAAATCAACAAATCCCATAAAATCTAGGTCATTGGGCTATTCGTCAGCCTCCATTAGCGGTTAAGGCACACAACCAAGCTCGTGATGATAATCAATTGGATAATACTTTGAGGGTGCAACCTCCAGCACCACGACCTCAAGATTTCTATAGGGGCAATGTGAACATCACAGATTTTGATGGACCTCTTGGCCTACCTCCTCTACCCCATGGGCACACATTCATGGTGACGAGTAGCTTGATGCAGATGCGCACAACGAGGGGCTTATTTGAGGACTACCATCAGAGGTCCCTCATGCTCACATAGAGAAACTGAGGTTTGTGTGTATAGTTGTGTAGGTAGGCCAGACATGGATATGAGTGTCATCCGCCTGCGAGTGTTTCCTCTATCACTGATAGGAGATGCTGCAATATGGTTTTTTGAACTTACCTACAACTTCATTTATACTTTGGATCAGCTGATAGATGTGTTCTTAGCAAAGTACTATTTAGTGTCCATGAAGCTCAACAACAAGGATAAGGTGAAAAACTTTGTGGTATTACCTGGAGAGTATGTGAGTAGCTCTTGGGACTGGTTTACTATGTTTGTGAGAAGCGTCCCAAACCACCACATTGATGATGAGTCGCTAAAAGAGTACTTCTATATAGGTAAGGATGATAACAACAAGGCAGTGCTCGATACTGTTGCGAGTGGTTCCTCTGGAGAGTGCACATATGCAGAGATCTCAGAGAAATTGGAGAAGATATCTCGCAATAAAAAGGCTTGGAGCACTATAAAGTCAGACACAAGGAGAAACACCTTTGTAGTACAAGCTACAAACAACTGAATAGTAGATGAGATGCGTGAAGAGTTGGAACAAATGGGAATTGAGCTAGGGTTGGTTTTGAAACATGTGACTAGGGTGCAGAGAAGGTAAATGCGGTGAACTAACTGACTAAACCACCACCATCGGTGGATGAGTACTATTATTAAGAACATACCTATGCAATGAATAATCAGATAGGGGGTTTCCGACCAAACGCCCAAGGCTCCAATCAGGAAATTTGGCGCGAAGGTCGAGGAAACCAAGGTATAAAGTATGGTAACTATAATTGAGAGGGTCAATATGTCCGAGATGGGAACTGCAACTGTGACAACAACTTTAACAAAAATAACTATGGTAAGAGGAATGATCATAGTGGGCCAGATATTCCTCACAAAATTAGAAAATTGCTCATAGGGATGGTAGAGGAAGTATGACTCAAGTTGATGATATGCTACAGAAGATGATAAGGAGATTTGATACTAGTGATGAGAATGCCAAAGAGATGAGAGGTGACTTAGCTAACATTGGGCAAAAGGTGGATGCACATTTAGTTTTGATTAGGCGTCTTGAGTTACAAATTTGTCAAATGTCTACTACTGTGATCCACCCCAACCTGGTTCTCTTCCTAGCAACACTATTCAGAATCCTAAAAATGATGGACATTGCATGAAAGTCACTACTTGAGGGGTAAACAAACCATTGATCTACCTATGTCATTTGTCGTAGAAGATAATATGAGAAAAGACAAAGTGGTAGTATAAGCTAGTGGATAATTGGTGAACAACACGGTGAAAAAAGTAGAGGTATCTCAGAAAGTTGTCCCCGTTCCTAGACCTCCACCTCCATTCCCTCGAGAAGACTGAGGATAGTAAATAATGTCGATTTATCACTATGTTCAAAAAAACTTTCTATCAATGTCCCTTTGATAGAAGCATTTGAACAAATGCCCGGTTATGATAACTTTATGAAGGTTATGGTTACAAAGAATAGATCAATGAGTATTGAGGATGATGACAGAATTTAGCATTGTAGTGCTATTGCTACGAGGTCTCTTGTGCAGAAGAAGAAAGATTAGAGCACTTTCACCATTCATTGCACAATCGGGCTGCTACACTTTGCTAAAACACTATGTGATCTTGGTGCAAGCATAAATCTCATGCCTCTTTCCATTTACAAGAAGTTAGTCTTGGGTGACCCAAAGCCTACTACGATGCGGTTACTGATGACTGATCAAATGGTGAAGAGGCCCATTTGTATTCTCCATGATGTTCTTGCGAAAGTGGAGCCATTTATATTTTTAGCAAATTTTTTGGTTCTTGACTGGGAGGTTTATTTTTAGGTTCCTATTATTAAAAGGAGGCCATTCCTTGCCACAGGGAGTGCATTGTGATATGGAAAAAGGCAAAGTGAAATTTAGGTTGAACAATGAAGAAGCAACTTTCAACATATGTAGATCCATGAAGCAGTGTGGTGAGATCCAAACGATATCTAGCATATGCTACAGGGTTGGGAGTGTATCTGAGGTACAAATTGAAGAGAGACTAGATGTTGAGGCACTAGCGGTAGTGATAATGAATTTTGACAGTGACGGTATCGAAGAGTATGAGCCTTTGGTGGCTTCACTTGAACGACACAAATATTGATCAAAACCAAAGAAATTGGAGTTAGGTATGAAGCATCACAAGTCTCCACCTTAGAAACCATCTATTGAGGAGGCCCCAAAATTAGAGCTTAAGGTTCTACCACCTCATTTGAGGTATGTGTTGTAGGGTAGAGATGACACTTTGCTAGTGATAATTACAGCAGATTTGAATGAACGTCAAGCAGAGGGTTAGTGGTGGTATTGAAGAGGTTCAAATGAGCCATTGGTTGTAATATTACGGACATTATAGGGATTCCCCTGGTATTTGTTCCCATAAAATCCAACTCATCCTGATCACAGACCAAGTATTGAGCACTAAAGAATGTTGAACCACGTATGCAAGAGGTAGTTAAAAAGGAGATCATCAAGTGGTTAAATGCCGGAGTCATTTATCCTATTGCAGGTGGTAGTTGGGTGTGACATGTTCAGCGCGTACCTAAAAAGGGTGGGATAGCAGTGGTGACTAATGAGAGGAACGAGCTTGTTCCAATGTGGCCAGTGATCGAATGGAGAGTTTGTATGGACTACTTAAAGTTGAATGCTTGGACTGAAAGGACCATTTCCCCATGCCCTTTATGGATTAGATGTAGACAGAATCACAAGAAAAGGGTGGTATTGACTTCTTGATGGCTATTCGGGCTAAAATCAAATTTCTATTGCCCTTGAGGATGATCAAGAAAAGACCACTTTCACTTGCCCTTATGGGACATTTGCATTAAAAAGGATGCTGTTTGGGTTATGTAATGCACCGGCCACTTTCCAATGATGTATGATGTTAATATTCTCCGATATGATGGAGGACACTATTGAGGTGTTCATGGATGATCCTGTGTGGTTAGAGACTCCTTTGATCAGTGTTTGAGCAATTTGGCTGAGGTGCTCAAAAGGTGTAAGGAATTTAATCTAGTGCTTAATTGGTAAAAATGTCACTTTATGGTGAAAGAAGGTATAGTGTTGGGCAAACACATCTCAAAGAAAGGGATAAATGTATCTCAGAGAAGGGGATAAAGGTTGATTGAGCTAAAGTGAAGGTGATAGAGAGGCTTCCTCCACCCATCTCTGTAAAAGGTATAAGAAGTTTTCTTGGACCATCTTGCTTTTACTGGTGGTCTGTTAAGGATTTTTCCAAAATTGCACATCCTTTCTGCCAACTTCTCGGGGAGGAATGTAAGTTCTATTTTGATGAATCCTGTTTGAAAGCATTTGGAGAGTTGAAGGAGAAGTTGGTGTCCGCGCCCATTATTTTTTAACCAATTGTTGTGAGCCATTTGAGTTAATGTGTGTTGCTAGTGGGGTTGCACTTGGTGTGGTATTGGGTAATGGAAGTGATAAAATCCTTCACCCCATTTACTATGCAAGTAAGGCCCTAAATGAACCTTAGAAGAACTACATGGTAACTTAACAGAAGCTTCTTGCGGTTGTGTTTGCATCATAAAAAAAGTTCTCCTATTTGCTTTGTACAAGGATTATAGTGCATACACACCACTCTGCTATGAGGTACTTGATGGCAAAGAAGGATGTGAAGCCAAGATTGATTAGATGGGTATTATTGCTGCAAGAGTTTGATTTTGAGGTGAAAGATAGAAAGGGACTGAGAATCAAGTGGCCGACCATTTTTCTAAATTGGAGGATGAAGCTATGTGGGAATTGGGTGAAAAGGCTGAAATTGATGATGCATTCCCAGATGAACATCTATTGGCCGCATCTCAGGATTTGATCCCATGGTTCGCAGACTTTGCGAATTATCTGGCAAGTCACTTGGTTCCGTCGGACTTGACATTCCATCAGAGGAAAAAAATTCATGCATGATGTGAAAACGTTTTTTGGGATGAGCCTTACTTATACCGAAGTTGTGCCGATGGGATTATTCCTCGTTGTGTAGGAGGTTGAGATATTGAGTGTTTTGCAGGCATGCCACTCCTCGCATGTGGGTGGGCACCTTAGTGGTATATTGCGCATAAGATCTCCTAGTGTGGGTACTATTTTCCAACCATTCACCAAGATGCTCACGACTTTTCCAAGTCATGTGATCGATGCAAACGAGATGGAGCAATTTCGAGGAGACAAGAACTCCCTTTAAATCGTATTCTGGTGATTGAGTTGTTTGATGTATGGGGCATTGAATTTATGGGCTTGTTTGTGAATTCTCATGGGATGAAGTATATACTGTGGAGGTCAACTATGTGTCAAAATGTGTTGAAGCAATAGTGATTCCTAACAATAAAGGAAAGATACCCGCGTTCTTGAAAAGAATATCTTCTGTAGATTTGGCACACCTAGGGCCTTTATCAATGATGGTGTCTCTCACTTTTGTAACATATTGTTAAAAGGGCTATTGGAGAAATATGAGTTTCTCCATAATGTGGCTACTCCTTACCATCGACAGACTAGCGGGCAAGCTGAGGTGTCCAATCGAGAGATCAAGCAAATTCTAGCCAAAACAGTTAATGCTAATAGAACAGATTGGTCAAGGAGGCTTGATGATGCTTTTTGGTCCTACCGCACTGCATACAAGACTCCCATAGGTATGTCTCCAAACAAAGGCTTGTCACTTGCCGGTCGAGTTAGAGCACAAAGCAATGTGGGTGATGAAGAAACTGAAGATGGATTGGGCTGAAGCAGCAGAACAAATACTAAAGGATTGAAAAGCAATGAGCTTGATGAGCTTTGCCTCAAAGCATATTAAAGTTCATCTATCTACAAAGAGAAGATGATGAAGTACCATGACCAAAGTATTGAAAAAGCGAGAATTTGCGGTGGGTAATTTGGTGCTTCTATTCAACTCTAGTCTACACTTGTTTTGGGGTAAACTCAAGTCCAAAGGGGACATGGCCATTCCTCATCACTAAAGTGTTTCCACATGGAACGATTGAGTTGGAGAATAAATAAGGCACAAAGTTTACAATCAATGGACAAAGGATAAAGATCTACCTAGGCATACCGAGAGTTCTATGAAGTGGTTGAGGCCTACCATCTTGATGAAGTCTGAGGTATCAAGGAGACTATGTCATGCAAAAACGTTAAATCAACCGCTTCTTGGGAGGCAAACCAAGATGTATCCTCTATCAAACGATTCGTTTTATTTTCTTTGTAGCAATAGTTGTATTTTTCTGTTTCATTTTGTTTTTAGTCTTATTTAATTCATGTTTTTGTACTAGTGTTGGCTAGAGATTAGTGTAAGGTCTGTATCTAAAAAGTGTCCTGAAAACACGAATAGAATGTCCTAAGGGTGTTAGATGTGTAGGGACCAAAACAAATATATGTAGAAAATGGTCTGGTGCATAGGTCTGCGGACCCCATCGAAGGACCATCATCCCCTCGACGGAATGTCGATAGTATCCATAGATCCCAGGTTAGTCTCTTATTGTTTCTTAGTGTAAAAGTTATTGATGGTCCCGATCGATGACCCGTCGACTGATATACGAACCGTCAACGGGGTTTCATCGATCCAAACTACCAACGACCCGACCCAAATCCGGCTGGTAATATTAAAGGACATAATGTTTCCCCTTCATTCCCACCTTCAAAATCTTTTAAAATTCCCTTCCAAAACGTTTTTTCTTCATTCATTTATTTCATTTATCATCAAAACTCAACCTCCCATATCCCATTTCACTCCAAAATCAGAATCCTCCAAACTCCCCTAACTCTCTCTTCCCCACATTCTCTTTTCTCTCTATTGTTCTTCGGTCGGTGATCGTATTTGAATTTGTGGGCTACTTCCTGGAACTTCGCAAGTGAACACAAACTTTGAATTCTCGTTCATAATTAAATTTAGAAATATGGAAGTGGGTCTTGACCTTAGGACTATAATAGGTGATATTACATGCTAGAAATTGTGTCGTTACGTCCCTCGAAATGATAGAGTGTAGTTGTTTAGCCTTGTAGTCTATATAGACTGTAGGTGTTTCTGTTGTTTTGGAAATACCAACTTAGGATTTCTTACTGTAGATGAATTAGAACCAAAATTTCTTCAAAATAAAATCTTAAGAATGACGAATTTGTCTTTTGGGTGTTAAATTGCATGTATAAACATGAGTGTGTCAAAAAGAGTATAAAATTGGACCTTTCAAAGAAGGCCTGAAATTTATCTCGGGATAACAGTACGAGACCCCGTCGACAGACCGTTGATTGATCGACGGTCCATCGATAGGTTTGTCGATTGCCATAACCTCGTAATGTCTAAATATTAAATGAAGGAAGTGGACTACAGTCCATCGATTGATCAATTGACCATTTTGCACGTCCGTCATTTCCATCATAGAACCCATTTTTAAATAACTTCTAAAATAATTAAAGTATCAAATGATGAAAGTGAACTACGGTCCGTCGATCATCGATGGACTGTTCTGCACATCTATCATTTCTATCTGATAGGTCTGATTATTTTTCAAAATTGAATAATTCTAACTGTTAGACGACAGACCCTATCGACAGAGCATCAATGGTGCCCGTCAATCTGAATCTGCAGAACCAAACTGTGTTGTTTATTTTTTAAATTGTCTCCGCCCGATGTGTTTGGAGTGTGTAGTATTGCTGAAGTGAGACTAAAAACTTCTCTACAGATACAAATGGATCCCAACCAGGATATCATCAACTCATGGAGCAAATCCATCTTTGTGGCCCTGTCTCGTCGAACGGTTGCCATCTCCCACAACGAGAAAGATCCAACATACGTCCCCTAAGGTTCAACAACCCCAACACCAGTTGCACGAGTTACTAAAGGTACCCCCCGGAAGGTGGTTCCCGGCCGTAGTCACGACCTTCTAGTCTTATGAGGAGCAACACTGACCAGCTCACTGTCTGGGGCTCCCTCTAGTTTTGAAGGAGCATCAGGCTCCCAATCTATTTTTGCATCAGGGATGACCCAATCTTTTGGGTCAAATGCGGCCACTGCCTCTCATTCCGCATCCTAGGGAGCCACTCGATCGGAGATCCACGACCACTAAGACTCGTCTGATGAGGCTACCAGCTTGGAGTCTACCCTTGCACCCCGAGCAGATGTGCTCGCACCTGTTGATGAGAAACCTAACTGTTGGTGTGTTGATGGAAAATATCAGGTATATAGGGATGACAAAATGTTGAATGACAAGGGTATAATGACCAGGCTAGTTACGGTGGAGCGCCGAGTCCACATGGGGAGTTTGCACACAGTCCTCGAGGTACATAGATTATTCAACCGGCACAATTTTGAGTGGATGGATCAGAGTTTGGGATCCTACAATGAGAAGATAGTCCGAGAGTTCTACGCTCTCTAAGTGGCTTCTGTCATAGGATCTATCGATAGGCGAGCAAGACCTACCAAACAGGACCCGCTCATCTATGTACTATTAGGAGCTGCTGGGTTGACCTCTTTGAGGCCACCATCCACCGGTTTCTGTACGGACCTACTATTGGCACACAATGGGCCCCGAACACTCTGGAATTCGACTACAGATGGGAGACTATCAGGAGTAGAGCATTTTAGAGGACTGCAGAGGAGCGAGAGTCAGTCGATAAATGGCTTACATAGTATCTGGAAATCAATGGTGAGAGGTTGACTGGGTGTTAGATCCCCGAGGGATAATCAAGAAGGCAAACCTCACCTTTGTGGCGAAGTTTTTCTGGTTGCTAGTGCGACACTGCATATCGCCCACAAATGTTGATAATGTCCTTACATGGGATAGAGCGGTGTTGGTAGAGCTCTGGTAGTAGGGTTGGAGATAGACTATCCTAGGGTGTTGATCACGGTGATCCATGAGAGGGCTTTTAAGACCTCTACCACTTATCCCTTTGCTTGTGTTATTTTCCAATTCTGCAGGAAAGTTGTAACAAGATACTGTTGATATAGATCTCATTAGGGATGAGACAACTAGAGGCACCACAAATTGAAATGCCTCCATTGAGCAAGAACATGACGGATACAGTGGATTTAGTTCAAGGGGCTGAACCTTCTACTGCAGAGCCTGCTGACACCACCCCGGAGGATTCCACCCTTGCCACCAGTCAGGCCCCAAGCTCATCCCGATCCATACCCCCTTCTGTAGCACTGGTCCCACTAGCACGGGTCCAGAGTTTAAAGGCACAGATGGCCACCGTACTTCACCACACACAACCTTGGATGCAGAAAACCATTGACGAGGCAAAGGACCGAAAGTAGAAGAGGTGGCCCAACAAACGAAGCAGAAAAATCGAGCGGTTCACCAGCGCCTTAATGCCTTCGAGCTGCGAGTGCTAGCACGACCAGCCCCTACCATAGACCTCACTACTCTTCAGGCTGCGGTGTCCTGTTTGCGGACGGATACAGACGTAATTCTAGAGATGAGGGGGACTGCACCGGAGAGTGCACCCATCGAGCTTGTACAGGACAATGTTTGACGCCTTGTTCAAACCTTCTGCTGAGACACCATATGATCCACGTGTGCTTACCAATAGGCACCTCTCCAGCCACACCATTGAGGCCGGGGATGAGGCCCGTGCTAAAAAAAGAGAGAGTAAAGAAATGGAGTAGGACAGGAATTCTTCCTTGGTGGATGAGCAGCTACATCAGAGTAGGGCACTGCTGGGGCATCCAGTTATGTACGGATGGTTGATGATCTGAGCACTACTGGTCGTGCGGAGGTTAAAGTGGGCATTAGTGAGGGTTACCCTAGAATGGATCTTGTGTGTAACATCGAGAGCACCCCCTAGAATTAACATAGAGTACTTGACCTCTCAGATGTTTTCTACAAGCCCATAGTTATCATTCATCGCATTGACATAGTAAATTAAGCAGAAAATTTAGAACTTTTCATAGTACACATGATATGCTAGAAACCTTACTTCATATATATAAAAATATCACATTACATACTTAGACCTTAAATATCTTTGTCATCTTAGACTCAACAACATTAGAGTTCATTAGGGACACTGCCTTAAGATATAATACATAACTGTACAATATTAAATATACTTTATAGTTGTCTAAACATTAGCACATCTTTGGACTTAAGGATTCCTTTCCTTGAGCTTGGGAATCACATATCAAGCTCCTCAATCACATAGACATGCTTTAAGAATCCATAAACTACACTTTGTGTAAGAAGTAGAGAAGGATGGAGTTAGTACAAGAATTCACTAAGTATGAAAACTATGCGAAAACATGCATTTAAAAGGGACATTTTCTTGAAATCGTAATTCATGCCTTTTGAGTAAATCTTCAATAAAACCTTATACAACAGCATTTATATCACTCACAAACTTCATATAAACATTTTCAAATGCAAACATATCCTAAGATCACATATAGAATTTATTACATTTTCAAGTCACATTACAGTGAACTATTCATATTTTACGGTGAGCATTCCTTTCTTTTATTCATTAACCTCCCAAGTAACCCTCTGGTGATACTTGGTGCAATGCATCACTTTAAGACAACAAGGAAACATACATATCACTATACAAGGCAACACATACCATCATAGAAGTATAGTACAACTTAACATATTTAAGACAATACCACAGGACAATTAGAGTAAGCTACATTTAACTTGCACATATACTAACTTCACTTCACATCAATGCATTATTAGACCTTCTCATAATCCTACTCTAAGTCTACTAGTGCAATGTATATGTGAAGCCCCATAACCTCACACATACTAGTAAATTTATCGTAAGACCACAAGCCTTACCATTAAATTCATATATCAATAAGTAAGTGAAGACAACTTCATTCATGTCAATACAAGACCTTAATCATATAGTCGTTTAGACCAACATAGTGCATATAAGGATAAGGTCACATCATATAGATTCATACCATGCACATCTTCATCATAAGTGACAATCACTATAATGTCACGCATAAGGACATAAGCATGATCATATACATTGGGTCACCTCTCTAGGTTTTCATAAGGAGCAGCTTGTGCATGTGTAGATGGGTTCATTACTTCCACCTATCCTAAGTGACCTCTGCTAAGTCATCCTAGTAAGGATCTGGTTATTTTCTTCCATTGTACATTTTACTTAAGGAAAACTATAGCCTTAACCGACACTAAGACCATGGGTGCTTAACATGGAAGTTGGTGTCATCCCCTCACACCAAAAATAGCGCATCTTACTTTCCAAGATAAGACAAATATCATGCTAGCATATTAGGTGATATCACTTGCTAGATCCTATGTGGGAAAGTTTCAGCCCCTCATCTACAAGTTCACTCAGTGCTAAGCTAAGTTCCCTTTATTGAATAAGCCTTTTTATAATTTATTTGTAAAACATAGGCTTAGGAGAGTCAACCCCTCATATGCTTAGCTCATAAGTCATAGATGAAAGTTTATCAACCTAAATCATGTGACAAACCCTTTCACATGGACATAGCATATGCATTAGCACTATCTAGATTAGGATACACTTGAGCAAACCTTTCAATGATCCATTATTGACTAGATCATCATTCATGTGTGTGGGTGTATACATATATGTGAGAAAACCTTTCACATAACACATTAGGACCACACATGACCATACTTTCATATTCATGCACATAGAAACCAAACCTAGGAACTATCCTATCAAGGTACACATATGAAATGCATAGAAAAGGACCACAACCTTTCATTAGACACTATGAACATTTACTACATTGTAAGCATGCATAATGTGTGAGTATATGTTTACATTGGTCAACATGATCACATAGTGGCTATCAACAACACATTCAGGAAGCCACCCTCTTAAGACCACAATACTCTTCCAAGCATAGACCATACAACACACAATAGCATAGTAGGCAAGACAATCTTCACATTATAATCAAGACTCCTAACATTAGCTATTTACACATTCACATAGGGGTTCATGGGTAGGGATCATCAATCCTTAACACTCATTAATGCAGAACTTACACGTGATCTTAGCATAACCATTTACATGCTCATAACAATAGTAACATAACCTAGATTCGCAACTATAATAGAAGACCAGGCACAAGTTACACATAAGGTGATCATCATAACCACTCAATCATACATTCATAAATTTGACTTGAAGGACATGGTCAAAACCTATATAATGACAATAAAGTAAAAACCGCCACCATATGTTGACCATACGACACAATTCTATACAAGGCTTCATCAACATTACTATAAGAAAAGTAGATAATATAAGCACTTTTACCAATTTCTCACCCTTTGATATTCATTGAGAAGTACACCTTGTTCATCAATAATTCATAAATAGTGCAGTAGTTAAAAATATATTTAATCATGAAGAAACCATGTAAAAGTTTCTAGAAAATCATGCTACCATCCAAGACACTATATCACATATACGATAGAAAGTAGAGAGTTATAGATCATCAAGTAACTTCTCTAGTTTAGTTCATCAATCATCTTGTATCATTAATATTCATTTAAGGAAGTAGGTAAATAAATCATACTCAAACGAAATCATGCTTTACCTATCCTAACATTTTGATAATGATTACAATATCACTTTATAGGCTAGAAGAGTCTAAATCAATCATTACCAATTCCATGGTTATTTATTCATATTAGATAAATTATACCTAATATCTTCACATTATACTTAAAGGCAGTAGCTAAGAACATTTAACCATGATCGAGTCACAAGACAACAAACCTAACGTCAAGATCACAAGTTACTACTTGATAGGCTAGAAGAAACTAGATCAATTCATATCAATCCTTCTTCACTTTGATAATTCATGATTTATAATTTCAATTCAATCATAATATCAACTTAAAACAGTAGCTATAACCATCATCACCTATTCGAATGTAACATTAAATCCTAAAAAAGGCAATGCTATAGTGAATCATGGAATCTAAGCTAAGCATGTTCAAATATTCACATATTGATCCACAAGGATACTTCATCATCAATTCATCATTAATTCACATCAATAATAGTAAGTATAATCAATTCAACGTAAGAGAATCACAATTTAACCATTAACAAGCCATGATCACAAAGTCAATGCAAGGACTAAATTGATTTAGGGAAGGAACATGGGTTCATCATGCAATTGGATTAAAATCACGCTCAAACCAATACATAAACATCAGTAATTCATGATTTGACCATTTAAAACGTTTTAAGAAAGAACCCATGGTTAGATTGAAGAAGAAGAACTTTGATCATGAAACCTTCTTTGAAAACTTGAGATTAACTCTCCGAGTGAAAGGTTACTTGGAGATGAAGGATCCACACACCTTTATCTAGTTGAAAACCTTTAAAATTGGTTAATCATCCATGGAAATCCAAGCTCCAAGATGTTCTTGAGCTTCACCAACAATGGTGGTTTCTAGAGAGATGGAGGGAAAGGTTCAATTTCGTGAGAAGGGATTGGGAATGGGTTTTCCACGTGTTTTATCTTTTAAATACACCAAAAAATAGGTAAATTAATCAATTAGAGTCAGTTTAGGACGTGGTGTGAATTTCCCATTTACCCCCCTAAATAAAATAGTCGCAAGGCAGTGTTGGAGGTCACCATCGATGGATCACCATTGACTGGCCGTCCTTTGGCATCCGTCAATTGAACCTTGTCCTGTTTTTTACCTGAGACTTTCCAAGGCTAAGTGTCAATCAACTAGATCTCATTAATGGGCCGTTGGTTTGGTTTAGTCGATTGACACTGCCAAGGCAGTGTCTCGACCAGCCTTTGGTCCTTCTTGTGGGCCCTTTTGCGGGGCCCTTTAGAAGTCATACCTGAACATTTCCCACGTAAATACAAACCTTAACAAGTTATAGATATCCCACATAAGTTTCACCCAAAACAAATACTCGTAAATCATCCAAACATGCAAGGCCCCATCAACACACACATGCACGTCTCAAGGGCTAACTTTCGAACGGGTTAGACGTTCTTGGACAATCGACCTCCAAACATCACGAAACTCCATATAATGACTATAAAAATCATTATAAATCATTTTAAGACTTCATAATCTCATTATATGCACATATAAGCACGTATATCCACTAGTCATCGAACGTATTGATTGTCCCTTGACATTTGACTTTCAAATCACCTCAAAATTTGTACACTGCCTCTAACCCATATAATAATACATTTAAGGACTTTAGAATCTTAAGACAAAAATGTTAGTCTCTAGACACCCTAACTCATTTTGGGTGTCTTACAATATCCTCCACTTGGGAAAATTCGTCCTCGAATGACACTTAGAACACTTTAATCATAACAAGGGCTTCCATGCATCATAGGGCAGTTCATCACATTCTTAAAATTGTAACATAGAAGTTAATGCACCTCTTACAAGGAGCACAACTTCAAATCATTTTAGCATTCAATGACCACAAGCAAGCAAAACTTTTATTTTCCTCACACTTATGCATCAACCATAAAGGCTCTAATCATGTTCATAGGAGGAACACCCTTCTCCTAATCTTAACATGGTCATTACACTTCAATTCATTAAGAGTTCCTCTTACAACCATATCTAAGTCACACTTAAGCACATTCAACAACACTCAAGAACAAGTAGGCACTCACACTTCAATGCTCATAAAGTTGAGTAAGATAGGTTGACGATTGATTCTTAGTAGTTAGACCTAGTTCCATGAAGTTCATACTCAACCATACCAACTTAGTGGTGTCCATGGAGGAATACCCTTCTCCTCAACACACTTACATGTATCATGAGTTCATACCCAAGCAAATGCACAAAGGTCATCTTTACTGTAATATGAGAATTTTCTCAACTTTTTAAACCAAGACATGCTCATGTTTTCTTCCTAGTAAAGTCTAAATGGTAAGTCACACCAAATAAATCACAACAATTAGGAATCCATTTCACAAAAATGTAAATTTCAAACATAGTACTCACTTTCATAGTAAACATTATTTGGGGAAAACAATACAAATTATAAGAACACACATGAATAATTACCTAAACATGCTTTCACTTTTCAACGGTGAGCCTACAATCATGCTTTCAAAATCATACAAGTCACATAGTTTTTGAGAAATTCAAATCTTTTCATTTTAAAGAGGATCAACTGTCATTATAAGGATAAAAATTACACCTCACAAGTGACTAAAACCATGTTTCTTACCTTATCTCATGAAGTCAAATTCACAATTAGCATGCTAAGATGCACTATAAACATGATAAAACATGGATTTTATCAAATTTCCCATTCATAAACTTTGGAATCTTCCTAATATC
>JAKWIY010000865.1:0-28829 GCA_027704805.1 Solanum corneliomulleri
CAATCTTAGATAAATGAACTCATAACATAGGGTGTTCAATAATTGGGACAAGTCCCAACATACCCTATCTACTTGAACTTGTGAACGTAATAGCACATTCACTAGTCCTTATAAACTTTCATAAAGAATTGTATAAGAGTATCAATTAACGTTGAACAAGATAAGGTGAGTAACGAAATTACTAAAAGCTTATAAATTATGGAATTGACCTAATATATAGTGTTAAAAGAAGTGAGACAAGTCTCAATTACACTTAAACGATTATGACAAAGTTACTAACATAGAGGGTGATAGAAATTGTGAGACAAATCTCACTTGCACCATGAAGATAATGTAAGATTAAATTTACATTCATCAATTATAAAAGAAAGGGGTGACTAGTCATCCAATTGAGGTAAGTACAAACTCATACTAGAAGCCAACTTTCATAATGTTTGAGTCAACTCTAAAAGTTATAAAGTATAATAAATCTGAACTAGCACCGATAGACTAGCAATGAGCTTATACTAGAACATGTAAGCCTCATGCGACGAGATCAACACCAAGGTGGATCAGGGTCTCCAAAGTGTCGTAGTCTTTGAATTGTGTTTCCATCATAGGAACTAGCTAGTGGCTATTGCACCTAAGAATGCTAGGTAGTATTCGATTTCACTATGGCCGGTTATACGACCTCTTTTTGGTGTTGGGAAGACACTGGATTTAATGTTTAGATCACATGATATATGTCAGTTAAATAGTCAAGAAAGTATTTAGTTTCACTTTAGCCGTGAACCACCTCTTTTTGGTATGGGGAACACATTGAACTTGGTTTCACTTTAGACGATGAACCACCTCTTTTCGGTGTGGGGAAGATATTGGACTCGGTTTCACCTTAGCCGGTGAGCCACCTCTTTTTGGCGTGGGGAAGACACTGGATTTCATGTTAGCTCACATGATCTATTTCAATAAGAAAGAAAGAAAGTAACAGGTTCAAAGTGAACAGCAGATCAAAGAAGGAGCAATGTAAGTTCAAAGTGAACAAGTAAGCAAGTCCTTAAGAATATAATCGTATTGTTGATAAGAATGAAAACTAAACAATTATTGGTTTTATGCCCATATTGGAGTATGGATATATATATGCCCCCAAGATCTATATGTTATGAAAATAATCAAGAATGGGCACAACTAATAAAGATTGCTTATAAAACATTCATGCCCAATTTATCAGAATGAAAAGAATAACTTGTAAGTAAGGTAGACACATCATTTCCTTAGTATTTTGTAGTACTTAGTCGCTTCATTGTAGGTATGGGACTACAATGAATCAATGCACTTGTAAGTAAAATATAGGATCAAAGTAGATCATTAAACTACAGAAGAAGAAGAAGAAACGACTGAAAAACAAACTAAGGCAGGGTGAAGAAGAGCTCTCGGCCTTACTTAAGGAGCAATTTATAAATTTTCCTTGATATATTTCTAAATTATGTTCATGATTCCAAGGTCTTATTTTCATATAGAGAAAGAGTTATGTGCTTTAAATATATGGAAATATGTCACATTCATAGCATGAGTCATAAATAATGAGTTAAGATAGTTAAGTGACTTAATATTCCAGAAATGACATGTTCCTATGGGAAGAGCTTTACTTGATCATGCATAGTTCTTATGTGTTAATGATTATACACCCATACTTAGTACAAGTGTTTACTAAACCCTATACTATTACTACTTTTATAGGTACATATTCTTTAGAAGATTGGAGATTCGTTGAAGTTATTTGGATTTGCGATCTCCAATCTTTTGTAGGTCCTCTTGAGTTTGAGGATGCCTACACTTCTATTCTAGCTTTGTACATTGGACATAGCTAGTGGATGTTGTCCCTAGCATTTCATTTCAAACATTAGTTCAAGTGTTTGTAATAAGGCCGATTCGGCAAACTAATATTATTATGATTCTCTATTTAAATTGGTAAATCTATTGATAGATGGTTGCTTTAGTTTGAGTTTATTAGACTGTAACTCTTATGAAGTATTATATGAAGTCTATGTACATTTCAATAAGGATTAGAAAGTTTTAAATTTTCCGCAAATTTAATTGTATGATTGTGATGGAAAGATAAGAAGAGGCTTCTCTACGACCTATGAGAGGTTAATGACGCCGGTCTCATCTGGGGTCTAGATGCCGGGTGTGAAAAGTTGTACATGGGGTAGAAGAGGTCATTGGACCTAGCTACTGTCCAAAGCACGACGAGTCACCTTAGGACTCGTGGTGAACTTGACTGAGGGCAAAAGGCTTCAGCGAAATTGCCTTAGCCAAAATGGGTGAGTTTGGTGGGGCTTTGGGAAACTATTGCCTAGAGCACAATGGGCAACTTGACGGGCCGTGGTGCATCTTCGTAGAAGGGGCCTAGGGCACTCGTGAATGTGACTTGGTGGGAGAAATGGAGGAGGTTCCTTTGGAAGAGCTACTGTCTGCCCATTTCATGGCCCACACAATTGTCCATCATGCACTACATGGAACGTGAAGATGGATGGGGGTCTCGCAGTGAAGTTAAGTTGGACTTCACTTTTGGAAGTCAAACTTAATGAGGGGTAATTTGGGAATTTTGGGGGTGGAATATATATTGACTTTAGGTCAATTTTCATTCATTTCCCACTCCAATACACAAACTCAAATGAAATCAAATTGCTCACACTTCTATCTACTTTCTCTCTCCCTTCATTCTCCATTGAAGAAAAAAAAGCTTGAGGAAGAATACAAAATTTTCAAGGTTTCCACTCAATTTTCATGGGTAAATATTCATTAACGTATGAGTTCTTCACTCTTTGGATTCCTTTTCCCAAGAGGTCCTCTCAAAGTTGAATTTTAATTACCCATATTCTTAAGGTTTTTCTCTACAAATGGTTTTTCTTCTAAAGTTTAAATTGATGATTAATGATTGCCTATGACTAATCTAGTGTATATTGTTGTGTAATTGATGATAATTTTAAGATTTTTTTTATAGTTCATGTCCTTTCTTTAATTTCCTCAAGTCTTGATTCTTACTTGTTAATTGAAGGGGAATTATGAAATTATTGATTATTGTTACTATCCTATTCAATCTATAGACAGCCAGAGAAATGTATTTTTGGGATTAGCCCTAGTTCATGAAGATTGGCTTAGTAATGTGTTGAGTACTATTTTATGATGTTGTTACACCTATTGTTGGGTATAATTGAGTGGTTGATGTTAAAACCATGGATGGTGGCCAATGCAGGAAATTGGGTAAGTTTTGTGATCTTAAACCTATACTTCAATTAAGATTACTTTTGTTTAGTGTTGAAGTTATATTGAAGTATACCTTATGATAATATTTATTTGGGTTGGTATGATGTTTAATTGAGATGTCTTTATTTATGACTTGTGAGTATTTGGGTAAGATGTACTAATATAAGGTTGGTGATGATTTGCCTATGTGCCTTTTTATGATGTGATGATGTAAATGTGCTAACCTCACATGTGTGATTTTTATTCAAATGACAATACTCATGCAATTACTATTGAGCTATGACCATAAACTAAATTATGATTATTAATTAAAGACATTTAAAAAGGGACTCTAGCTTAGCACCAAGTGAACTTGAAGATAAGGAGTGTCACTTTCCCAATGCGGGGATGTAGGGTTCACCATAGTTCTCACGAGGTGGATAGACTCATGTACCAAAGGGCATAGAATGATATTTCCATATACACCCCAAGTTCCATAAACTATGTTTTCCCCATAGGAATACTAGCTAGTGGATCAACCTTAGAATGCTATTATTATGTTTGGTTCTACCTTGGGAAGTAAACAGCTTTCCATTGTGTAAGGTTTCATAACACCAGATTCCACACTTAGCTCTTGTGGTCTATGTCGACTAAGGCAATTGTTCTCAAAAGGTAAAATGAATTAATAAAGTGAACTCTAGTTAGGATGACCTAATGTGTTTTGCTTAGTATAGGTAGGGGTATGAGACTCTACCTATACATTGCACTAGTTAGCCTTGAGGAAAGCCTTAAAAAGGAGGTTCATATGTTCTTATATGCTTATAAATGCAAATGATTTGTTTATGTTGATTCTACATGTTAATGACATTTTGTGATATGGTCTTAACTTACGAACATGTGGTTGGTCTCTATTCGTAAAGTACGATGATGTCTACTCTTAATAATATAGTATGTAAGGTTTGGCATTGCTTATTATTCTTATTGTGTTTACTTTGTTGAGTAAGGTTATGGGTTTACTTGGTTGAGTAAGGTTATGGGGCATTACTTAGTCATTGCACTAGTGGACTAAATGGTGGTGTCTGAGTGATGGTATTTCTTAGATTATGATATCATCAACTTTTATTCATTCAGATTGATATTATTAGTTGATGATAGAGTTATCTTGATTGTGTGCTCAAATATGTTAATATTCATGTTGACTTGACTAGACTTGATATTGTTGGTCTTGTGATTTACATGGTCTTAACTTAAGGAATATGTTCTTATTGACTTGTATTGGCTCTTGAATGCGCATAAGGTAATTTTAAAGTTACTTTGCATGTTATTGAATAAATGCCCCCTTTTGACCCGATTTCTATGTTGTATGTGCTTATGATCCTATACATAGTACATATGATTTTTTAACCCCATTTCTCCCATTTCCCCAACATTTTAGGTTCCGGCCGTTGAGGAGATTGTGTCCATTTGCATGGAAGGCTTGGAATTGTTCTCCAAGTGGGTATGTCCTATGCCCAGATGCCTTGTTATTACTCTAGCTATGTTTATTTTGTTGTAGTGTAAATACAATGATTTCATTATACTTATTCCAGATATTGTTGTAAGCCCTAAGTGGAATTTACACATATTGTAAGGGCTTATGCCCATGTTCATTATACTCTATTTAGATCTTTTAATATGCGACATCCGTTTTAAGACTATGCTATGTTTATTATTATATATATAAATGTTCCATAAAAGTAGAAAACTATGTTATTGTCTTTTACGAAGGGTCTATGTATACTCGATATTAATATATTATGTGTAAGCGAGAGGTCTATGTAAACCTCATGAAGTAGTGTCGATGAAAATTGTTAAATTTTCCGCAATTTTAACCTATGAATGTTATGATGAATGCTAAGAGGCTAGTCTTAGTCCTCTTCCAGGACGAAGACGCTGGTTACGTGTAGGGGGTTCTCCCCGAATGTGACATCAATATTGACATTAAATATAATGTAAGGGAAGCGGGCACTTTTTATTTATCTATGTATATTTAAAGATTAAGAACCCTATCGTGCTAATCACTAGCACAAAAACACATATCAAATGAGTGAATTTAAAATTCGATATACCGTATATAATTTGCCTGAATTCTCATTGTATAGAAAATAGCAAATGCTCGACTTATCAATATCATAAATATCATAAGAGAAGAAAAGCAAGTCAAGCAGTATGCTTGGTTAACTAGTATCTACCAATGCATGGCCCGATATTATTTCTAGTTATTGATTTTTTTTTATTTTTTTATTAGGATTTTTAAGATTTTAATAATATAAAATGGTAACTTGTATTTTATTTCATTAATAAAACAAGCGTTCTTAGTTACTACATCTTTCAGAATTCTTTTTTTATCATATTGAGAAGTAATTTTTCTCAAGCCCTTCAGTTTTTTATTATTAATTTTTCTGCTCTGGAATGTCGTCTATGACATTGAAGAAATATGATTTTTTACCGCAATGACGTGAAAGTTTGTAACAGCTCGGGTTCAAAAGAAGGAAAAAATTCAAGTTTGTAATATCTAGTGTAACTTTCGATGGAACAACATATGGTTCATAAAATTGCATCACATACCGTAGGTGGTAAGTCAAACTTAGTTGAAATGTGAAGTCCCAACACTCTTTTTAGGATTCACCAAGACTATACATCGTTTAATATACTAGTCGTGGTAGGTCTCACAGATGCGTTCCACACTTTGTAAAATTTTAAGGAACATAATTTGGACTTACGGTTTCCATGTATACAATGTTGTTTAAACAATGGAGCGTACATGGGTCCGGTGGTTCAAAGGTCCAAAAACCAGTTTTTGAAGACACCGACGGTTGACTAGGACGGTTCATAGTTGGACATGCGAACCATGGGGGTAGAAATAAATGGAATCTTATTTTATTTTTGAAATGGTCTATGGGTCTTTTCAAAAAAATTTTAACCCAATACTATGTAATTTTACCCTCTACCCTACACCCTACATATTAATTTTAAATCCCCAAATCACTCAACTCAATTCCCCTCTTAAATTCCTAAAATTTGATCAAGTCATCGTCTAAAAAATTTTGCTCTTTAAGGAAGAATAAAAAGTCTAGGATTTCAATATCAATTCTACAATACATAATAGACTTTTGGCTTTGAATTCAAAGGTGATTCCTAAAATCGCTAATTTGTAAAGTTAGATTCTCCAACAAAATACTGCTTTTATTCTGTAAGGTCTCGGGGGTGGATTTTTATGGTTTCTTCTTAAATTTTTAATGGATCTTCAATAAATAAGGTATGATGATGATCCTTTATCCTTAGTTATCCATTCATCTAAGGAGTTTAATCAAAGATTTTCAAAAGTGATTCAAAGATCAAAATTCCAAATTTTCTATCTAGCCATTGGTTAATTGTCAAATTGATTTCAAAATAATTCTAATAGTGAATTTATGATTAATAAATGATTTAAAAATTATTTTAAATCCAATTCAATGAAGAACCTATGATCTCCCTAATTTTTCAATTTATAATATAATGTGGGTCTTGTGATGTTGATTAGATGATGATTAGAATATGCTTACATTGTAATTAATTGATAATTTTATGTTTATCTATGTTAATTTATTATGAATTATTGTGAATTGATCAATTGTGATCATAGCTTGTAAGTATTTGTGAGTTGACCTATATCTCTCTCCATTTAGTATAGAATTGACATTGAGTAGTGTTGATTGGTATGGTGAACTTATTGTGGCGGTGTTTACCTTCTTTTCTATATATCTATTTCTTTTGATCATATCCATGAGTGAAAATTATTTTTGTGAAGTGCGGTTGTGATGATCACACATGTGAAGCTATATGTATAGTCTTCCTTTCTAGTTCATGATCTAGGGTGCATTGATAATGTTTAATTGAATAAAGGTGTTAGGGTTAGTATGGTCTTTGTGCTTGTCACTAATTAAATGCTAATGATGAATAACCCTAGATGTACCCCTATATTAATGTGTGATCTTAACCAATACTAGGAGTCTTAGATTCAAGTGTTGAAGATGTTTTGTCTCCTATGCTATAATCTGGTGTGTGGTCTACGTATGAATGTGTAATGTTGTCTTAAGAGTGTGGATGCATCAATATTACATTTATAGACATTATGTTATCATGTTATCCAATTTACACACAACTCATGCATGTTGATGAGAAGTATAGATTCATGATGTCAAATGCAGGGATAGTTCTCATGTGCACTAATGTCTACTACTATGCATGTAAATTATTTGTCCATGAAAGTGCAAAATATATCTTAACTAGGATGACTTCTTATGTTTACTAGTGTTGGCAAGGTATAGGACTTTTCCTATACATTTCACATGTCTACCTTGATAGAATATTTTTAGGGTGATTACTCTATACATATGAATGTGAATGCATGATTTAGCAATGAACATGAAAGTCTAGGCTATGACCATTAAAGTATGTGATATAATGAATTATGCATATGTGTAGTATCTAAATGTGTTGACGTAAAAGGTCTTATCATGTAAGTATACATACACACACATTAATGCATATAATGAAGCATGTATTATAGTCTAGTAAAAAGGGGTTTGAAAGGTATTCTCAGTTTTACTCTAAACTAGATATTGCTTAAATATGCGATGTCGGTGTGAAGGGTTTTCTCATATGATTTAGGTTGATTAAAGGACAACTTATCATCTATAACCTATGAGCTAAGCATATGAGGATTTACACCTCTTAAAGCTATTTTTATGAGGTATGTTAATAAAAACTTTTCAATAAAGGGAATTTAGCTTAGCACCGAGTGAATGTGATGATGAGGGGTGCCCTTTCCAAATGTGGGAAAGCTTGTTTACAATAGTCCTGTGGATAACTACACTGCCGAACAGGCATAAAAAGGGTTTTCATATATACCTATACCTTTCCACAACTATGTTCCCCATACGATATAGCAACTAATATCACCTAATATGATAGCATGATAATTATGTCTTACCTTTGCAAGAAAGATACCCTTCTTTGGTGTGAGTGGACGACACCAAATTCCATGTTTGGCTTAAATGGTCTTATTTTTTCGATTAAGGCTAGGGTTTCCCTAAAGTAAAATTGATAATAGAAGTAAAGTAATGAACCCTATCTACGATAACCAAAGGGAAGTTGCGTAGTGTAGGTGAGGGTATGTGACTTAACGTATGTATTGCACAAGTAGTTCTTGCAGGGAGTTCTAGGTTGGTGTTCTATATGCATATGTATATGTATATATATAAGTATATGTATGATATTTTCTTAATAAAAGTTATATAATAGTTTAGACATTATATTATGATGATAAGGTTCGTGTACCAATTCTATTCTATTGATTTTGAGTCTAAGATGGAGAAAGAGACTTAGAGTCTAACAATGTATTATGACATACATTTTATAAATATATATGAAGTGATGTTCTAGCATATGACGTGCTATGAAAGTTTTAAATTTATTTCTAAGTTACAATAACAATGCGATGAAAGATTAGTATTGACTTGTATAAGACCACCGAGAGGTCAAGTACGCCATGTTACTTCTAGGGTGTGCCCCCGATCGTGAAAAACGGGGTATCAGAGCATCAATTTTTTTTCAAGAAACAAGTTAATGAATAATAAATTTTAAATGATTTATAAAATGCACTCATGGGGATTCAAGCCCACACCTTTAGGGTAAGTAAAGAGTGCCTCACACCGTCGGACAAAAGTATGTTTATATGAGCATCAGGTTATTAAAAAGTGGATTTAGGGTCCAAAGTCTCATATTGCCACGTCTAATAGAGTCACTTTCATCTTTGGTGATTCGCGACACATCTATAAGTGAGAGGCTATAGGACGATAATATTTCCCTTCTTTACTATTCTTATGTCGTGCCATACAACTTAACTCTATATGATCTCTCTCTTATGTTTTCTTTTTCTGGTGGTCTTTTAGATGCGATTGTGTCACCTTTGAGGAGTACCCTTTAGACGTAACAGACCTCGTTGTCCTCTTTGATGAATAAGAATAGTCTCTTACAATACATCATTACATTTATAGGTTAAAAACGTGGAGAACTTAAAACTTTTCACTACTTCTACATTGAGGTTTCCATAGACATCTACATGCACAAAATATTTCACATTGAGTATCCACAGACCCTTCGTATAGGAATATTACATAATATTCTAGTTTGATTGCATATAAGTATATATAAGATATAACATAGTCTTTAATAGTGTCTCATTTCATAACTATCTAAGAAGATTATATCAATTTCGTCCTAGCCCATATCTCAATGTAACAGAGCAACATATAGGTTATACAATTCGTAATCAAATGATAAAGGGAAAGAACATGAGAGTCTTTATATTAAAACAACTTCATAGGTTCATATTGGCACCACCCTTGAAAAGTGAGGACCTACCTACTTGGATGATTGAGAAATTCCAAGTCTTCTTCAAAGTTGTCTCAAAAGAGTTCAACAAATGGAACCTTGAATGCTGGGAAAAAGGGAGAAAATGGGGTTAGTGCACCACTTGTACTAAGTGTGAGACCATATGTTAATATAGTATCAAGTCATGCTAAAAAGGGACATTCCATTAAAACATGCTATTTTACATTTTGAAAGCCTTATACATATTCCAGATAACCATACATATCAATAAATCATATTCATTAAACCAAAGCAAGTAACGTGTATATCAACATACTTGAACCCATAATCTATTACAACCCTATCATCATGTAATAACATCACTATCATGAATAAGTGTTCATCATATCATAATAAAGCAAAGCCATTACTCATGACCCTCACTAAGTCTATTTGTGCAATAACTAAAAAAATACCATAACCTTACTTAATCAACTCAACCTAGCAAAAACCATAACCATTGTCGAAACTCTACATGATATATTAATAAGAGTTCATAACATCATAGTTTAGTAATAGAGACCAAATACATGTTCATAAGAATAATAATCATCACATAATGTCATTTACGTGTAAGATCATCATATTATCATCATTTCCATTCATTAGAATATATATACATAAGATCAATCTTATAAGTCTTCCCTCAAGGAAAACTAGTTCAAGGCATCGGTAGAGTCCCATACCCCTTACTACGCTAAGTCAAACCTCTCAAGTCACCCTAGTTGGTTTGTACTTCATTACTTCATTTTATTTTGGGACACTTACCTTAACCGACATAGACCACAAGAGTCAAGTGTGGATTCTGGTGCTGTGAAACCTTACACCGATGGAAGGTGGTCTACCGGCCAAACTAGAACCAAAAAGAAACGTAGCTTTCTAGGTTGATCCGCTAGCTAGTCTTCCTATTGGGGCAATATAATTTAAGGAACTAAGAGATAGGTATGTTCTCTCAACATGCCACTTGGCAGTTGGAGCTTCTCTCATGAGAAGTCATATGGTGAGTATCCCTCATAGGGGAGTCTACACCTCATAATGAACTATAGGGTGAATCTTCCTCTATGGAAAGTCAACACCTCTCAAGGTCAAGTTCTATCGGTGCTAATCTAGAGTCCATTTTAAAACGTATTTTAATATCTTTATTAATCAATCATAACGTATTGTAGGTCATAGGGTCTACACTATTATAATCATCATCATCATAGATCAATAATAATTCGCATGAGTATAATCCTTTCATTGCAATTCAGATAAGTGAGGTTAACACATTTACATTGTCATTCAAGATAAGCACATTGGTAGTCATCACCATCCTTATAACATTTACATCTTAGTCAACCTTACAACCATAGTAAATTCATTTCAATTCAACATCATACCAACCCTATCAATCCTAATACAAGATAGACTTCATTGCAACATCATCGCTTAATCTTAAGCAGCCACAATTGAAGTAAAGAATAGGGATCATAAGGCTTACCAAGTTTCCATTATAATCCATCTTCAAGGTCTTAACATAAAAACTTATTCAACCCAATAAGGAAGTAACATCACACAACAATAACAAATATGATAACAAGTCCAATTGAATCACTATATCACAATTTAACGCTAGTTCATAGCTTAAGATAAAAGACTTAGGTCAATTTCATAACATACTAAATAACCTAGACCAACTACCATCAGAGTTCTATAATTCATCTTAATCTATTCATAATTTTTACACTAACATAACAGATTAGTAATTCAACCAATAATCAAGTCAATTGAACATACATTACTTAATTCATATTAAGATCACAACTTAGGGTTAAGGTGAATGGGTCATCTTCTACAATTTAGACCAATCCATCAAGGGAGAACATAATTAGGTTATTATACATGTTAGTATATCCATAATATCGAAAATAAATTATAAATAAAGTAATTAACAAGCTCAGTTTTGAGGTTGGATAAGACCCACATGAAAACTCACTTTTAAAATTGATTTAAAGTAACCCTTTGGGGAAAGAAGTCCAAAAGGTGAAAGGAATACCATACCTTTATGTTTGATGAATATTGATTAAGAAATTTGACCCTCTAAAGCCCTTGAACACAACCTTATCTTGATCTTCAATGGAGGTCTTCAACTAGAGAGAGCAAGAAGAGAGAAGTAAGAGAGTTTTGTGTTTGTGAGTTTGTCTAATAAGTTTAAATACATTACATAAGTTGTTAATTGACTTAATTAGACCTTACCTAACCCCTAATTAAACTCCTAACTAATCCAACTAATTAAATTATTTCATTAGAAACGTGCAGCAAAATACAGATGTCACACACGACACCACGATCGACGGATCTTGGGTCAATCGAGGCCCACTATGCACCTTCATGTTGAAAATCCATCGTTAAGTTTAGAGACCATGAAAAATGAAATTTCCAAGATTTTGTCTAAGTGACCATCGATGGATGAAATCGAAGCCCCATCGATTAGACCACGAGCCATCTGTGGCATGCGTAGGTGAAATTGTACATTGATAGCTTTTGGTCACCTTTGTAAGGGCACTCCTAAAGGGACATTGGTTGGTACTTTTAGAGTCCTGTCCAGACGTTTAGACTATAAATTAACTCTACTGCGTGTTAGACACCCTTTCACCAATTTTTTATCATTTTCCGACCCCTAAAAGCTAGTCAAATAGGCTAAGGTACGCTAGTACCTTATTGGACTATTTTCCGAACATCATGGGCGTTCTTATACATTTTAGTTTATATCCTTCCTAAATGAAAAATTTAAATAAAAATAGACCTTAATAAAGTGTATAAACCTTATGACACCTATGTTGTGTTCTAGAACATATATTAGAGTTTCGAACTGTTATAGATTTCTTGGATTAGATGGTATCTCTATATGCTTCAGGGTGAAAAAGGTGAGTTTTGATGCTTATCTTGATTTTATAGTTTGATGAGTATATATTAAGGTTAATTCTAATATATGGTGATGTGATGCAATTTATGGCTATATATGTGATTTATGAGAAATGACATGTTATGTGAATGTTTATGCTATGATCTGGTTATAGCTTCTTAGGAGTTATTCTGATAATTAAATTCTTTTGGAATGAAAAATTTCTATATGGTTTTGAATGATGAAAGTATAATTATACGATTTAGGTTGAAATTCTTTGAGTAAGTGTAGTAATTAGCTAAAGATGCATGTTTCCTTTGTTCGTGTGAGATTGTTTAAAAGTTGCTTTTTTATGTGTGTGATTCATCATAGTTTCCTTTTATGGATTGGAGTATTTTGTATAGGATTTATTCTAGAAGTGATGGTAGTGTGCTTACCTTGTAAGATTATTGTGGATTATGCTAGTAATGGGAGAACCCTTATGACTAGTTGATTGGTCCCTGATGAACTTATTCTAAGAGTGTCTAAAGGGGAAGAAAAGAGTTTATTCCAAAGGTTGGAAATTTGTTTTCCCCTAAGGTTGACCTAGAGTTGAAAAAATTGATGTTAACCTACTTTAAAGTGGTTGGTTGTATTTTAAGATTGATTCAAAGTACGGTCATCTAAAGAAGATGCTTAGATTTTACCTAGTCTCGGTTGCTTGGAATTTTCCACCAAAGGTAACGATATGCGTTGAAATGACCTCGAAGTTACCATGCCCTTGTGTTAAAATAAAAGAAAGAGGCCTTTATGGAAAACTATCCTCTATTGTTTCCCCTAAGGTTTTCGTGACCCTTGGTATTCATGGTATAGTTGAGACCTTATGTGGTAGGATAGTATGACCTAACTATATTCTTATGGATTTCCTTTAGGTGTTGCGCCTAGAGTCCAATTGAAGGGTGATGTGCTTAGTTGGTAAGATTGGTATGCCAAGTTTCTCTTATTGTTGAGACAAAATGATTTTGAATGGGTTTACCCTATGTGGGGGATGATGATGTGAGTAGTAAGGTTGTAGATATCTCTATCTTGTCTATCTATTCTTACTTGAGCTTGAAAACAAAGTGTTCCAAGAAGCTTGTTAATAATAGGAGTCCTGCATAAAGTATAAGTTGCATTTTCTCCATATGTTTTGCCTATCTTAATTGACAATATGTTATGCATGTTAAGAAGATTCTAAATTGCATGAAAAAGGATGTTTGATCAAATTCATTTTTTTAATGTTGATGGTGCATTTTGATGTCACTTACAATGTGTGGTGTTTTAAGACATTTATGAAAATTTGAGTCTCCTTTAAATGAAAAATGACAAGTCCTTTAAAATGTGTGAGTTTTATGCCATGTAAAGTGTTAATGTAGTCTCACTCTTGAGAAGTGCTAGTGTGTTTACCTAATGTTCTTGATGTGTGCCTATAAATTGCAAGAAATTCCCTAATTGATGCATGCTTATGAAGAAGACTATTGTCATGTTAGAATTTGAAATTTTGTTAAATGACTTCCTATTGTTGTGATGTGTGTGGTATGACTTAACATTTGGAATGCATTATGAAGGAAAGATGAGCATGCTTTGCTTAAAATTAAGGAGTCTCGTTAAAATAAATAGACCTTTATGTCTTGCTTTTATATGATCTCTATGATAACATGTAAGTATATTAAGGAGAAGGACATTCCTCATTACACATAAATAAACATGGAGATGTTAAGTATGACCTTAATGATACTATGACTAAAAGGGTGAGGATATTTATTGAACTACATCACTCATGATCTATGTGCAAGTAGTGTGAGTTGATTGTTTCTTCTTTAGTGATGTTGAATCTACCTATGCGTGACTTAAAGGTTTATGCATAATGAGCTCTTAATTAACTAAGATATAAAGACCATGTTATGATTTGGAGAATAATGTTCCTAGTATGAACATGACAAGAGACTATGTGTTTGATGCATTAAAAAGTGAGTGAATAAAGGTTGTGCTTGCTCGTGTTGCATTGAGTGGGAAATGGTTTGAAGTTTGTGTCCCTTGTATGTTTTGTGCATTTAATTTCTTGTGAGGATGTGTTAACTGTTATGAGTTGCTCTATGGTTCATTGAGTCCTTGAAAGTGTTATAAAATGTCCCAAGTGTCATTCGAGGATGAATGTTCCCAAGTGGGGGATATTGTAGACTGTCATGTGCCTAAAAAGGTTAATAATATTTTAATGAAGTATTTTACATTATGCATGATTGATCTAAAGTTGTTTGGAGGTCAAACGTCCAAGAACGTCTAAGATGTTTGAAAGTTAGCCTTGAGACGTGCTATTGTGTTCAAGTGTGTTTTGGTACGTTTTATATGATGTTTGGGTCAAAACATGTGGGAACTACGCCCCCAAGTATCGCCCTAGGGGTCCTTGAGGAGGACCCAAGCTTGGTCCAACAAGCTGTCCAAGGAAGCATTGATTTGTTCTTCCATAAAACATGTCCGCTTCGCGGACTAGAGTCTCTAAAGGTCAAAAGTTTGCTCCTGTAAGGACCCTCAAAATAATGTTACTAGAGCCTTATGTGTGTCTAAAAAGGTTTAAAATAAGTTAAAATAAGTGTTTTACAGTATGCATGCTTGATTTGAAGTGATTCGGAGGTCAAACGTCCAAGAACGTCTGAGGCGTTCGAAAGTTAGCCCTTGAAACGTGCTTGTTTGTTCTAGTCTGACTTTGCATGTTTTATTTGTTGTTTGAAGCTCAAATTTATATGAGAGGTTCTAACATGTATACGAGAGTATTTGAGGTTGAAACGTCCGAGAAAAACTCCCCAAGGACAAACCAAATTGTCCTTGAGGAGGACCCAACCTTTGGACAACAAGCTTCCCATGGAAACAACTTTTGTTCCATGGTGAAATAGGTCCGCATCGCGGACTTGGTACTTCATATGTCAAAAAGTTGGTCTGAGTTGCGGACACAACATAGAATAAACTGTCTCGTAAGTTATTTTCAAAAATATCATGCAGCAACAGCTCCGCGTCGCGAACTTGCTCCCTGACCAAGATTTCAAAAACGAAAGCTAAGTTTGACATGTCTAAAAGTCCAAATAAGTGTGGGTTTTTTTTGTTATATTGAGATACGGTTATACACTGTTTTTAGACTTTACTTAACCCCTTTCCTAAGTAAAAACCCTAAAACCCAATAAGAAAATCAAAATAAGAAATCTTTCTTCTCTTCCAAAATCTCTCAAACCTCCGTTAGAGGTAAAACTGAAGTTCAAGCTAGGGGCTAAATTTTCATAGTTTCTTCTCAAATTACTCATAGTTATTCAATAAGAAATGTATGGTTATCGTTCATCCATATTTATCCATTACCCTAAGGAGTCAATCAAGGATTTTTAAATGTGAGTTCAAAGACTAAAATTCTCAAATTTCAATCTAGTCATGGATTTTTTATCAAAATAATTCAAAAGCATATTTATGATAAATTGATGATTATATACTATTTTAACGATGAATTTCAATCCAATTTCACTATGAACCCATGATCCTCTAAAATTATCAAATTGTCCTATAACGTGGGTCTTGTGATCTTGATTCTATGTTGGTTGAATTATGTTTCAATTATGTTTAATTTCCTATTACTAGTTTTATTCATGGGAATTGAATATGAATCATGGAGTAATGATCCAAGGTAATGAAGGTTTGAAGATTTTGTAAGGTTGTTTTATATTCCTATACTATCTATTGTTTAATGATATGATGTATATAATGTGATCTTCATCTTATGATAAATGAATTGTGGATTTCTATTATGTTAGTGTACATTTAGCTATTTCCCAATACTTGAATTATTGATGAATAATGAGGATTGATCAATGATGATCAAAGCTTATGTGAGTTGGTAATATTACTGTACATCTCTACTTTCCTATCGAATTGACCATGTATGGAATTGTATAGTATGGTCCACTTATGGTGGCGGTGTTTACCTTATTGTCATTCTATATTACATGTGATCATGGCCTTAAAAGCAATTGTATCTTGAAAGTTTGGTTATGATGATCACATAATGTAAAGTATTTTGCCTAGTCTCCAATGCTAGTTAATGATCTAGGTCATATTGATGATGCTTTCTATATGCTTAAATTACTATGTTAGGGATAGATATGGTCTACATGTTTATGTTTGAACAATATTGTGTAGTATGATCCCTACCTATGAACCTCTACATGAATGTGTGATGTTAAGTATGATTAGGACTCTTAGATTCAAGTAATGAAGATGTCTTGTCTCCTATGTTATAATGTTGTTGTGTATGGTCTATAGTTCCAATCACTCTATATGTGAGTTGCCTATGGTTTAGAGGACTTTAACGTATATTGTGACCTTTGTAAGGTGGATGCCTCAATGTTAGGATAGTTTCCATTATATGATCATGTTGTCCAATAGACACACACCTCATGCATGCTTACAAGTAGTTTAGGTTCATGGTGTATAATGAAGAGATAATTCTCATATGCTCTAATGTCTAGTACTATGCATGTAGAGTACATGTCCATGAAGTATGAATATATCTCTTAACAGAACTTACTTGATAGGTATACTAGTATGGACAAGGGTATGAGACCTTGTCTACGCATTGAACATGTGTGCCTTGACAGGATAGTTGCTAGGTTGATTCTATATGTACATGAATATGAATGAATGGTTAACTTAGAACATGTCTTATATGCATGAATGAAGTTAAATATGAAGATGTGTGGGTCAAAGGTGTTTATGTGACAACTTTGCTCACAAATAAGTACACACAGAGATGAAAACATGTCCATAATGAATGTATGATGATCCAATCAATAGAGGGGGTCTTAAAAGGTGTTTTAAAGAGTATCCTAAACTAGATGGTGCTTGAATATGCTATGTCCATTGGAAAGGTTTCTCACATGAATTAGGTTGATGCAAGGACTCTCTCATCTATGACCTATGGGCTAATCATGTGAGGGGTTAACTCTCCTAAGTCTATATTTTATAAAGTAACAATAATAATGACTTTTCCATAAAGGGAACTTAGCTTATCACAGAGTTAACTTAGATGAGGGGTGCCCCTTCCCAATATGGAAAGGCTTGTTCACCATAGTCTTCACGAGGTGGATAACTACAATGCTCTATTTAGCATAAAGAGGGTTTTCATATATGCCTCAAAGTTCCTTAAACTATGTTTGCCCCATAGGATCTACCAAGTGATAACACCGAATATTCTAGAATGATGTTAATGTTATACTTTGGCAAGGTAGAGCACATTTTCTTGGTGTAAAGTTCTACTACACCGGATCTATGTTTAGAACACATAATTTTAGTGTAGGTTAAGGCTATAGTTTCGCTAAAGTAAAATGGATAATGGAAGTAAAGTAATGGACCCTAAATAGGATAACTAAGAGAAGTTGCGTAGTGTAGATGAGGGTATAATACTTTACCTATGCATCGCAAATGTATCTATTGAGGGGTGTTATAAGAAGGTTTTCTATATGTGTATGTATATGTTTGTGTTTTTTATGCAAGACATTGTAGTATTGTATACTTATTATGATATATGCATGGTACAAGTCCTAGAGTCTATGATGATGAGGTCTTACCTTATATGCATAATGTTGGTCTTTGTTACTATATGATAAAGGTCTCATTTGGTATGTATGAAGTTGTATATACTTTCCATATTGATGTATGAAGTAAATTTTAAGGCTTGTAGTCTCTTTGTAGGTTTACATAGTACTAGTAAGGTTATGAGACTTTACATGTACATTGTATTAGTAGGATTGGATTGGGATTATGAGTAGAGTTCTATGATGTCTTTAGGAAGTGAAGGACAAAGTATGTTTTTGTTGACGATTATCTATTATGATGTTATTGGTAGTGTTGACTTTTATGTGGTCTTGAAGTGAGTCTCAATGTGGTTGATGGAACATTATGGTTCATATGTGAAGTAGGTGTCTTAGGATTGTTATGTTCCTATGAATTCTATGTTTAAGTAAATGAAGTGTATGTGGATGTTCACATAGGTGAACTTAAGGTGATGTTTGAGTGTGGATGGTGGAATGGGACACTATTCATGCATTCCACAAAGTGTTACTAGAGGGTTACTTAAAGGTTAACGACTTGAGGTAAAAGATCAGATAATGTCATGAAATGCTAAATGTTCCTTCAATGAATAATGTGGCTTTTTGTGATGTTATGAATAGTGTTCATGCCTAGGTGAAGTACTGAGATATGTCGTGATTCATATATCATATTTTTACGAAGGTTCTTTGAAAAGAAATGATGCATGGTTTCTAACAAAATGTCCTCTTTAAATGCATTTTTTTGCATAGTTTCCATTATTAGTGCATTCTTGTACTAACACCATTCTTAATCATCTTTTTACAAAAAATGTATGTGTTGACTACTAGAACTCTTAAAGTGAACGGCTTGGATAGCTTCCCCAAGTTTGGAAAGGGATCCTTATGTTTCCAGGATTTCCTATGTTATGTTCTTATTAAAAGTTATGTAATAGTTTAGGTATTATGTTATGTTGTTAAAAGGGATGTATCCTATTCTATTCTATGATGTTGAGTCTAAGATGACAAAAGAGACTTATAGTCTTGATATGTATTATGACTTATATATATATATATATATATAATATATATATTATATATATATATATAAGAAGTGGTCTTTCTAGCATATGATATACTATGAAAAGTTTTAAATTTTCCGCTAAATTTACTATAACTATGCGATGATGATAACTTACGGGGTTGTATAAGACCTCCGAAAGATCAAAATTGCATGTTACTTGTAGGGGGTACTCCTGGTCGTGACAGCTCTTCATCGCGAACACAATGCATACTCTACTGTCCCAAGAATTAATTCAAAAAAATCATGTGGGAACAACTACGCATCGTGGACTTTCTCCCCGACGAATATTCCAAAACTGAAAGTTAAGTTTGACATGTCCAAACGTCAAAATAAGTATGGTAGTGTTTTTGTAGTTTTGGGAATCGGTTATAAACAATTTTTAAGACTTATTTAACCACTTTTCCAAGTCAAAACCCTAACACGCAATAAGAAAACCAAAAATCCAAAAACTCTCTTCTTTTTCAAATTCTCTCTAACCTCCATTGGAGGGTAAACTAAAGTTTCATCTAGGGGCTGGATTTTTATGGTTTCTTCTCCAATTTTTCATGGGCCTTCAATAAATAAGGTATAATTGTCTTTCATCCTCAGTTATCCATTCATCTAAGGTGTTAAATCAAAGATTTCAAACGTCATTCAAAGACCAAAATTCCAATTTTCAATCTAGCCATGAGTTCATTGTCAAACTAATTTCAAAAACATTCTAATGGTGAATTTGTGATTAATCAATGATTTTAATATGATTTCAATTCCAATTCCATGAAAAAACCCATGATATCCCTAATTTCTCAATTTATGATATAATTTGATTAAATGATGATTGTATTATGTTTAGATTGTAATAAATTGCTTAATTTTATGTTTATCTATGTTAATTGATTATGAATTGTTAAGAATTGATCAGTGGTGATCATATCTTTCAAGTATTGGTGAGTTGACCTAAATCTCTCTCTATTTACAATAGAATTGACATTGAATTGTGTTGATTGGTATGGTCCTTGAATGCAAATTAATATTGTGAAGTGTGGCTATCATGATCAAACATGTGAAGATATATGCCTAGTCTTTCTACTTCATGATGTAGGGTGCATTGATAATGTCATGATAATTGAATGAAGGTGTTAGGGTTAGGTACGGTCTTTGTGCTTGTCAATGATAAAATGCTAATGATGAATTACCCCTACCTATGTACCCCTATATGAATGTGTGATCTTAACCAACACTAGGATTCTTAGATTGAAGTGTTAAAGATGTCTTGTCTATTATTCTATATGTGGTGTGTGGTCTATGTATGAATATACATTGTGGTCTTAAGAGGATGACTGCCTCAATATTATATTTATAGACATTATGTGATCAGTTTGTCCAATATTCACACACCTCATGCATGTGATAAGTTATATAGATTCATGGTATGTTCTTAGATGGACTAATGTCTACTACTATGGATGTAAAGTATATGTGCATGAATGTAAGAAATGTATTTTAACTAGGATGACTTTATAGGTGTACTAGTGTAGGCAAGGGTATTGGACTTTGCCTATATATTGCATATCTTCACCTTGTTAGAATAGTTCTAGGGCGATTACTCTATGTAAATGAATATGAATGAATGATTAGGCTATGAACATGAAAGTATATGGTATGAACATGAATGTATATGATATGATGAAGTACACATATGTGTAGCATCTAAATTGTTTATGTGAAAGGTATCATGTAAGTACGCATACACACATGTGAATGCATATAATGAAGCATGTATGATAGTCTAGTAAAGGTGGGGTCTCTTGAAAGATATTCTCAATTGTGCTCTAAATTAGATATTGTTTGTATATGCTATGTCCATGTGAAAGGTTTTTCACGTGATTTAGGTTGATGAAAGGACAACTTCTCATCTATAACCTATGAGCTAAGCATATGAGGAGTTAAACCTCCTAAATACATTTTTATGAAGTAAAGTTAATAAAAACATTTCAATAAAGGGAATTTATTATAGCAACGAGTGAAATTTATAATGAGGGGTGCCCTTTCCCAATGTGGGAAAGTTTGTTCACCATAATCATCACGAGGTGGATAACTGAAATGCCCAATAGGCATAAAGAGGGTTTTCATATATACCTCCAAGTTTCCATAAGTATGTTTCCCCAAAGGATCTATCAAGTGATATCACCTAATATGCTAGTATGATACTCATGTATTACCTTGGCAAGAAAGATTCCCTCTTTTGGTGTGAGCGGACAACACCAAATTCCATGTTTGCCTTACATGGTCTTATTGTCGTTGAGTCTAGGATTTCTGCAACGTAAAATGGACAATGGAAGTGAAGTAATGAATCCTAACTAGGATAACCTAAGGGAAGTTTCTTAGTGTAGGTGAGGGTATGTGACTTTACGTATGCATTGAACAAGTAGTTGTTGAAGGGATTTCTTGGAAGGTATTCTAAATTTATCTGTTAATGTATATGTCTCTCATGCATGTCGTTATGGTATTTATGTAATTGTCTGATAATATGCATAGTATGAGTCCTATGGTGTCTATATGATGAGATATTACCTTATATGAGTAATGATGGTCTTATTGACTATATGATGAAGGTATTAATTTGTATATATAAAGTAATTATGTGCTTGTGGTCTCTTTCTGAGTTTACTTATAATGTCTGAGGTTATGGGTTTCACATGTACATTACACTAATCAGCTTAGATTGGGATTATAATTTAAGTCTTATGATGTCTTTATGAAATGAAGTCCAAGTATGCATTTGTTGACTATTTCCTTATTCATGATGTTATAGGTATTGTTGGCTTGCATGTTGTCTTTGAATGGGTATTATAGGTGGTTTATGGAACATGTTGGTTCGCATGTGAAGTATGTGTCGTATGATATGCTATGTTTCTACGAATGCCTTTGTTTTAGTTAATAAGGGTTGCATGAATGTTCACCTCGGTGACCTTAAGGAGATGCTTGAGTGAGGATCGTGGAATCAGACATATTTATAAATTGCACCAAGTATTACTAGAGGCTTATTTAGTGGTTAATTTATTAAGGTAATGTAAGATAATATTATGAACAAGAATGATGTGGTTTAAATGCAATACATGTGGCTTGGTGTCTTTTTCATGAATAGTGTATATTCTATATGACGTGTGTGGACTATATTGTGTAATTGTGTCAATGTTTATGAAGATTCTTTTTAAAGGAATGATTCATGGTTTCTAACAAAATGTCCTCTTAAAATGCATGTCTTTGCATGGTTTCTATACTTAGTATAATCTTGTACTAACACCATTCTTTTTCATCTTTTTACACAAAGTGTAAGTGGTGATGATTACAGGATGTCCATTAAAGTTTAGGGCTTGAATAACTTCCTTAATTTCATGGAAAGGGATCCTTATGATTAAAGGATTCCCTATGTTATGTTCTTAGTTAAAGTTATGTTATTGTTTATTTTGATGCTAATTATGGTGTTGTGACTAGATGAGTGTATGTGAAGAAGGATTTGGAAGAGTTTGTTGTGATGCAAACTATTAGTATGTGTGGTTTAGGAGGTTTGAGGCATCATGATGGGAAGTTGAATTTGATGTAGTTCTAGATTTGTAAGAGTTATATGTTTGAACGAAGTCCTCTTTTGGGGAATAGGAGTTACCTTATGGTTGTATGCAATAGTAGTAGAAAATTATGGTGTAGACTTTAGGAGTGTTGGAAGAATGTGGTAAATAGTAAGAGTTGAAAGTTTCCCTTTCTTAGGTGTAATGCTTCATAGTTGTCCTTGTGCTGAACTAAAGTTCTTGCGTAGGCTTAAATCCCAAGATGAGGATGTTATGCCTACTTATTAAGATTGGTTGGTAGTCTTGATGTTCATGAATTAGATTTGCATGAGTTGCCACCTTATGAGAGTATAGTGGGTTATGAAGTATGAGACCTTGAAGATACTTGTTAAGGGTCCTAACAACATTTGACGAAAATGGTTTAAAAAGTTATCTAGAATAAGGTCCCAGGTGAGTCATAGTTCCTTATGGTGGTCTTGAATTGTTCTTAGATGGGTCTACATAAGTGTGGGAGAATGGTTGCTTGGGCTTCTTAGAGTAGATAATGATGAGAAGTTCCTTTTTAAAGTTTTTTGAATTGACTATGAAGTTGTATTGATGATGATATTTCTAGTTGAGTCATTTAATACTTGAAAATGTTGTAGTATCATTCGAGGATGAATGATTTTCTAATTGGTGGAGATTGTAACGACCCCCAAAAGGAACTAGGATAATTTGAGCTTCACGTGGGTTTCTTGAGTTATTAACTTTTTAATAGAATAAAATTCAGCCTTACAACTCCGTTTAAAGTGTTTCCAAGTCAAACGTCAAAGAATGACCAAGACACCCAAAAATAGCTTATTGTGTGCTAGTGTGTTTGTGTGTTTTGGTGTGTTGTTTGGAGTGTAAAATAAGTTGAAGTGACCCTAGTGTCTAAAGATCTACTTTACGGTCAAAGATTCCAGGCAAAACTCCCCAAGGACTATCCAAAGGGCTCTGAGGAGGAGCCATGTTTTGGCAAAGGGGGCTGCAAGATAGCGTGCATGAAATGTGCTTTGTGGCCTATGGCGCATCACGCCTCAAGAAATAAAGGAAAAATTTTCTCTTGCGATGCGTTCTTGTCATAACCCTCTTATCTCAAATTAAATTCTAGAACCATTATTTGGAAGTGCTTCCGCGACGCGCCAACCGTTCCCTAATTTGGTCGTGTTGTTTTAAAGGCAAGTTAGACTTAATAAAAAATGCCCAACTAATGCAGGGGTGTTTTTTTTTGGTATTTTGGGTGCGTGTAATATATTGTTTTTAATTCATTTTACACCTATTTCCCCAACCTAAAACCCTAACCTTTATTACAGAATCAAAATCTCTCTCTTCATCCTAAATTCTCTCTCTCTTCAAGTCCTCCATTGAAGAACTTTCAAGCTCCAAGAAAGGAGGTAAAATCTCCATGTTTCAATCCAAATTTAGTGGGTTTCTAGTACTAAGGTATGTTAATCTTTATCTAGAATTAGATTCTCTATAGAGTTGATTGTCAAATGATTTTCAAGTTTCAAAATAATGATCAAAAACCCCAATCTTCCTCAAACTAATGGGTTCTTGTATTAAATGTTTTCAAACAAATTATTATGATTATATTATGGTTGAAGTGATGATTTTAAGTGACTCCTTGAACCGATGGTCTCTTAAATACATAGGTTTTGGCTTTCGAAGTGGGTTTGATGAATGTTGTTGGATGCTAAAGAACTGTGATATATATATGATGAATAGTTGTTATCTATTGCTTTCCATGCATAATTATGATGAATTGTTGGAGAACATTGAAAAGGTTATCAGGGCTTGCATGAACGGTAAGTTTACCTAAATTTTTCAATTTTCTATTGAATTACTCTTATGTAGTATGGCCATATATAATGGCGGTGTTTTACTAATTATATGAATATATATGTGCATTGTAGTTGTGGTCTTGAAGGCATTCAATGTGAATTAAAGTGATTATACAATATATATGCATAGAGATGTGTTAAAAATTTACGAATGCGAGTTTTGAAGATATGTTACTAATTGAAGTATTATGTGAATATGAAGTATGGTTATGTGTAATATATGATGAATGTAGTATGATAATGTTTAGAAGACAATATCATGAATGATGGTGGTATATCAAAGTTTTTCTCACATATACACACATAATAAATGAATGAATGAAGCTAATGAAAATAATTAATGTGAGTTATTGAAACATTTTCTCAATACAACTCTAATGAATGAATAGGGGATTTGGGGTGGACACTCTTTGTGAGTAGAGATGAAGTGTCTAGTAACAACCTCATTTTTTAAGAGCTTCAATGAATGAATGGTATGTTGGGACGAGCACTCTTCGTGATTCGAAATGTATTACTTAATAGTAATCCTTTAACCTATAGACAATGAATGTAATTAAAGTCTAAAACTCTTTACGAATTAATGTTTAGAACCGAGTGGATTTGAAAATGAGTGGATACTTTTATGAGTAGATATGTAGTATCCAAAAGTAACCTTTTGAGATGGGTAGTCTTTGTGAGTTAAAAAGTACTACTTAGAAGCAATCTCCCTATACCTTAACTATTCACCCACATAGGACTAGCTAATGGTGTTCCACGTAAAGGCTAAAAGAATAACCCTACTTTATGCATGCAGGGATTCGTCACTAGTAGGGGTTAATACCGAGATTCTATGTTAATCTCCCATGGTCTATGTTGGTTCAAGCTATCCCACACAAATGAATGTAATGAACTAGGTCTTTCTAAGGGTGTACTACTTAGGGTAGGTAGTGGAATAAAACACCATCTACGCATTGCAAAAGTTGGCATTTGAAGGGAGTCTTTGTGGGTTTTTGTATGTTAATGGATAAATGGTTTTCCTATATGATGTTAATGAGGTATGTTGGCTTTATTTCTAATGTTGGTAAGGCATGTTGGACTTATGTCTTATAGTAATGAAGGTTATGTGACTTGTTGAGTTGTGACGGAAAGTAAATATCTTTATCTTTGTTAGGTTTAAGGAACACTCAGGTGTGTATTGAAGAGGTTGTATGGGCGGTCACTCGATATCTTACCTTTGTCGGCATTAACATAACGTTGAATATAGGGCTTAAATGGTTAATGGGTGACTTCATGAATAAGGTTGCATGTTGAGAATTATAGTAGTAATACCTGTATGTTAATGATTGACTTGTATGATGTCCTTTCTAATTGATTCATGATTGTTTTTATACAAAATAGCATGAAAATCATATTTCAACTAAAATATCCTTTTGCATGATTGCCATAGTTAGTGCTTAACTGTACTAAATCCATATTCTTCTATATTGTTACATGTATAGGTGGAAAAAAGTGAGGATGATTGACTTGAATCTTTGAATGTATATACTTCTCTCAAGACTCTTGGTATGTCCTCATATGTTCGAGGACATGGATGTTATTTCTAGTTTTCTTCAATAAAAGACTTTGTACTAGGAATGAGCTTCATTTCTATGTAAGGGTCGTGACCCTATGATGATAAAATGTGTCTAAGATGACTTGTGATGAGGAGACTTAGTTTATCTTACGTTTTATAAAAGAGTTTCCTTATTGACTTTGTTGTAAAAAATTTAATTTCGCACTACTTTTAAAACCTAGTTGATGAATAAAAGCTAAGAAGCTTATGTAAGACCTCTAAGAGGTTGAGTACGTCGTCTGACGCCTATGTGATACTTTTGGGTCATTACAAACTTGGTTTCAGAGCATTAGATTATAGATATAGTCTTAGGGTCCAATGTCTCCCAATGAACATCTAGTAGAGTCTTGTTCACCAGTGTGAGTTGCCACACATCTATGAGCGAGAGGCTATAAGACAATAGAGTTTAACTTTCTTCATTACTTTTGTGTCATGCCATAAAGCTTAACTCCATATGGTCTCTCTCACTTATTTCCTTTATCCTTTGGTCTTTTAGATGGGATTACTTGGAAGGGGTGATGATGAAAGGTTTAAGGGAGAACGAGGTGTGTTTTGATGCTTGTTCTAGTGTAGTGACTAAATGAGTATATGGGTAGATGGATTTGTAATTGTTTGTTGTGATGCCAACTATGACTATGTGTGATCTATGAGGTTTTGAGGCATTATTATTTGAAGTTTTATTGTGAATGTAGCTCTAGTTTGGTAAGATATCTATGGTTGAATGAAGTTCTTTTGGGGGGACAATCAGTTACCTTATGGTTGGGTGTAATTATAGTAGAAAGTTATGGTATAGACTTGAGGAGTGTTGGAGGAATGTGGTAAATATAATGAATTTAATGTTCGTATGAGTAATGCTTCATAGTTGTCCTTGTGTTGAATTAATGTACTTGTTTAGACTTAAATCCAAGAGGAGGATGTTATGCTTAGTTAGTAAGGTTTGTTCGTAGTCTTGATTTTCATGAGTTAAGTTGGTATGAGTTCACACCTTATGAGAATTCTATTGAGTTTTGAAGTATCAGACATTGAAGATGTTTGGTAAGGGTCCTAACAAGATTTGACAAAAATGGCCTAAGAAGTTATCCGGAATAAAAGCCCTGGTGAGTCATAGATCCTTATGGTTGTATTGAATTGTTCTTAGATGGGTTTAACCCAAGTGGGGGAGAATGAATTAATGTTTTAAGGTGGTTGATATCCTCATATTTTCCATCTATTCTTATTCAAGTTTAAGACGTAAATTCTTAGTAGTTTTTCTAAGTGCTAGAATCTTTGATATGAGTATGAGTTGCATGTATCCTTATGCTATGAGTACCTTAATGATAATATGTTGCATTCTCTTGTTGATGTTATCATAAAATTATTAATTGATCTATGTCACTCTCATGTTAATGTGCATCAAGTAAATTTGCTTATTTAGCGTATGAGTGGTCATGTTGATTATCCCTATGTGTGATTTGAAAGTTATTGCATATTGGGACTTATAATGAAATATGAACATATCTATAGTTTGAGAATGTAGTTGCTCCATAATACACTAAAAATAATGAAGTATGTGTATAGTATGAATGATGGAAATAGTTCAAAATTGCTTGTGTTTCTTAGAGGGAATAATGATTAGAAGTTGGTGTTCCTTGTATATATGGTGAATTGACTATGAAGTCGTATTTATGATGAGATGTTTTGTGAGCTGCTAGTTGAGTTATTTAGTCCTTGAAAATGTATTAGTGTCATTCGAGGACGAATGTTTTTCTAAGCGAGGGAGATTGTAACAACCCTTAAAATTATCTAGGATATATTTGAGCTTCACGGTGGTTTTTTGAGTGCATAAATTGCTAAAATAATGAAATTCAGCCATAAAAGTCAGTTTTAAAGAGTTTCCTAGTCAAACGTCAAAGGATGACCAACACATCCGAAAACTAGCCTTGTGTGTACTAGTGCATTCGAGTATGTTGTCTGTGTTTTTGTGTATTGTTTGGAATATAAAATCATTGAAGGTGACCATAGTGTCTTAATTACTGATTTTACAATAAACTCGTCCGGCCACGACTCCCCAAGGATCAACAAAAGGGTCCTTGAGGAGCACCCAAGCTTTGGCAAAGGGGGATGCCAAGGCAGCTCTCAGGTAACCTTTTTTTTAGGCCCATGGCGCGTCGCGCATCCAGCACTTAAAAGGAAAAATGTTCCCTTGCAAGAGGGCTTGTTATTTCTATTTGTTTTTCCATTAAAGATTTTGTAGTGGGCATGAGTTCTTTTCTATGTAATGGTTATGACCCTATGATAATAAGATGTGTCTAAGACAACTTGTGATGCTGAGAATTAGTTCTTCTTACATTTTATAAAAGTGTTCCCTTATTGACTTTATTGTGAAAATTTTAATCTTCCACTACTTTTATACTTTAGTGATGAATGAATTCTAAGAGCTTGCATAAGACATGTGAGAGGTCGAGTACGCCATGTGACGCCTAAGGGGTACTCCCGGGTTGTTACAAAGGCTTTTCCACATAAAGGATTCTTAGAGTTCCAAAAACTTCTCAACTAAAATTTGAATTATTATTTAGGAGCTATTCTAATGAAACCTAGATTTTATTTCTATTTGATGTAAC
>JAKWIY010000866.1:0-28783 GCA_027704805.1 Solanum corneliomulleri
ACACATGTAGGGGATCGGGTGTCACGAACCGACACATAGAATTAGTGGATCGGAGTGTCACGTACCGACACATAGTAGTAAGGGGATCGGAGTGTCACGTACCGACACATAGTAGTAGGGGATCGGAGTGTCACGTACCGACACAAGAGGAAGAAAGATTATGAATCTTGAAAGATGAATAATATACTCAATCTAATGAACTTAATTCCCAAATGAGTATGGTACTGAGGCTTGAGCCCTCATGGATGAACTTGATGGTACTTATTGATGATTATAGTACTTGTTGTTGTTACATGTTGAGTTTATAGTTGATTTATGATATTAACTGATATATACTGTTCTCTATTTTGAGTTGGCCGATGATATCTACTCAGTACCCGTGGTTTGTACTGACCCCTACTTTTATGTTTTCTTCTTTGTTATTTGTGGAATGCAGCAAACGTTCCGTTAACTTCAACTCAGCAGTAATTCTAGCCAGTCTTCACTACATCGGAAATTCAGGGTGAGCTAATGCGTCTAGCTTGGACTGGATCTTCTTCTTCTAGTCTTGATGCCTTGAACTTCCGGCATGGACTAGCTTTTATTTGTTTTGTTTTCTTAGATATTCTTAGTTTAGTAATTTGAGGATAGATGTTCTTGTGATGATGACTTCCAGATTTTGGGGATGATAATAATAATAGTTTTGAATTGTTTTTATTAATGAGTTTGAGTCTTCCGCATTACTTTCTGTTGATATACATTGAAACGTTAAGGTTTAGATTGGGTGGTTCGCTCACATAGGAGGGTAAATGTGGGTGCCAGTCGCGGCCCCGATTTGGGTCGTGACATTGGTACTCACCCCTTTCTTCTACAAGTTTTTGTAAGTTACGAGCCCGAATTTTTGTGATACCTTTCATTCTCTTCATTTACGAGACATCTTGTGGAGGATTGTGAGGTAGTTGCTTGTCATCTCAGCGAACTTTCCTACTCTAATTTATGACTCTAATTTTACTTGATAGATAACTTCATGTTAGGCTCGTATTTTCATTTCAATTCTAGTATTTACATTAGAGACTTGTGCACATGACAACCAGGTTTTGTGAATTGAATTAAGTTGAATTGTTATTGTATTAGTAATCGTTATCAGGCTTTTGTTTTGTTTCTGCATTTTATCAAAATTATTGAGTTAGGCCGACTTTTCTTGGTGGGATACGAAGAGTTGCCATCACGCCCATTTTTGGCTCGTGACAATATGTTATTCTCAAGAATATTTATATCAATGACTACCTACATAATTTATAGTAGTAATTATAGATTCTAGTGAAAAATATATTTTACTATAAAAAAAATTATTTCTTTCAATTCTGAGAAAGTTAATTTGATCACATTTTCTTAGGTGAAATTATACCATATTCAGACTTCACAGCTAAAGATTTTTGTTTGCAAGTTGTCGTCTATATAGAAAAAATAATGAAGACTCAACATGTTCCAATTATTGTTGGAGGGTCAAATTTGTATATTAAAAAACTAGTGGAAGATCCTGTGTTAATGTTCAAATATAAGTATGATAGTTGCTTTTATTTGGATTATTGTTGAGCAATTAGTCTTGAACCGTAGAGTTGACATGAATGTTGATCAAATGGTCAAAGAAGGTAATTTTGTAATTATTTTATGTATCAATCAACATATACTATCATGCAGCGAGCTAAAAACTTTACTTATATAATTTTCTTAAGAATATTTTTCGTTATCAAATATATATTTTACTATATAAAACACTTCTTTAAATTTGTGTTGCATGCAGGTCTAGTGGATGAGGTGTGACAGATTTTCATTCCAGATGCAGATTACACCAACGGAATCCGACGGTCCATCGGTGTCCCTGAAACGGACATATATTTAAGGGAAGAAAAAATATAGACGGAGCTGATGAATCAAAGCAGATGATTCTTCAAGATTCAATTTCAAGTATCAAGCGTGATACTGGTATGTTAATTTTTAACCAACTTGACAAGACTCCACGATTAATAAGCGAGAAAATGTAACTACTTGTGATCTCATAACAATATACGTCTAGAAACGTCATCCTAATAAATTTAAGTTTAATCGCCAAAATTTAAGGTGACAATCTGAATATTTTTAATGAATTATTTCTTATTCTAAAAGATATGATATATATATTTTTAATTTGGTTTCTACTAATTAATAAGTCTATAAAAAATCACATTTTTACTATAAAAGCCCAGCTCTATGTGGTCTCCTAACAATGTACACACTCATAACTTTATTCAAAAATATATTTAATAACAATTACCAAAATTCAAGTTGACATACCTATAAACTTTTAAAAGTCATTGTTTCCCTAAAATATCAATAATTATGAAATTGGTATGTCAATGAATAACTCCACAAAAAATTTTTCTATGAAAGCTGAATGTAAAAAAAAAATTCACATCCACCATCAAGAAAATTTATATTTTTAGATAGTATATTCCAAGTAAAGCAAGGTTTCTACCTACTAGCTTTATTTACAAGATCTTTTAATGTCGACTTATAAATTCACTATTATAAACTCTTTTTTTTTGTAGGCTAAATGAATACTTTCATCAACAATGAAGAGTTCAACAAGAAGAAAGTGATCTTCATAGTGGGGGCCACAGGTACGGGAAAATCCCGTCTCTCTGTTGACCTTTCCACCATTTTTGGAAGAGAAATAATCAACTAAGATAAAATGAAAGTTTACTAGGGACTTGAAATTGTTACAAATAAGATCACACACACTTAAAAAAAAGGTGTATGACCAATTTGTTAGCTATATATGTTTATTCTCAAGATTACTTATATCAAATGACTACCTCGATACTTTTATAGTAGTAATTATAGATTCTAATGAAAAATATACTTTACTATTAAAAAATTATTTATTCAATTCTGAGACAGTTAATTTGATCACATTTTCTTAGGTGAAATTCAACCAGATTCAGACTTCACAACGGAAGATTTTTGTTTGCAAGTTGTCCTCTATATAGAAAAAATACTGAAGACTCAACCTGTTCCAATTATTGTTGGAGGGTCAAATTTGTATATCGAAAAACTTGTGGAAGATCGTGTGTTAATGTTCAAATATAAGTATGATAGTTGCTTTATTTGGATTGATGTTGAGCAATCAGTCTTGAACCGTAGAGTTGTGTCACGACCCAAAACCGAGCCGCGAGTGGCACCCCACACCTTATCCTACTATGTGAGCGAACCAACCAATCTAAACCCCAACATTTCGATATAATAAACAGAAAATAATGCGGAAGACTTAAACTCATTAATAAAAATTCATCAATTCTACTTCTAACTCAACATCTATTATTTCCCCAAAATCTGGAAGTCATCATCACAAGAACATCTATCCTCAATTACTAATGTAGAGTATCTAAGAAACTAAATACATAAAAGCTAGTCCATTCCGGAACTTCAAGGCATCAAGACATGAAGAGGAAGATCCTGTCCAAGCTAGAAGCATTAGCTCACCCTGAAATCCGGAGTAATGAAGACTGGATAGAGTTGCGGTTGAGTTTGAAGACGACGGCACGTTTGCTGCACTCCACAAATAAGAAAGAAAGAAACATACAAGTAGGGGTCAGTACAAAACACAAGTACTGAGTAGGTATCATCGGCCAACTCAAACACAGAAAAACAATATATATCAGTTAATATCATAATCAACTACAATACTCAACATGTAGCAACAACAAGTACTATAATCATCAATAAGTACCACCAAGTTCACCCATGAGGACTCAAGCCTCAATACTACTCATTTGGGAATTAGGTTCATTAAATTGAGTATATTAACATCTCTCAAGATTCATTATCTTTAGTTCCTCATGTGTCGGTACGTGACACTCCGCTCCCCCTACTAATATGTGTCGGTACGTGACACTCCGATCCCCTAATTCTACGTGTCGGTTCGTGACACCCGATCCCCCTAATACTATGTGCCGGAACGTGACACTCTGATCCCCTAATTCTAATTCGTACGTGTCGTTCGTGACACCCAATCCCCTAAATCTACGTGTCGGTTTGTGACACCCGATCTCCTAAATCTACGTGTCGGTTCGTGACACCCGATCCCTAATTCATGTGTCGGAACGTGACACTCCGATCCCCTAATTCTATGTGTCGGAACGTGACACTCCGATCCCCTAATTCATCAATCCTTCTTTATACCAAGGCATCATCAATCTCATTATGTAGTTCATCAAGCCTTTTTTATACCAAGGCATCATCAATCTCATTATGTAGTTCATCAAGCCTTCTTTTATACCAAGGCATCATCGTTAACAAAGTGAATTAGGGTTTCTTCAAGATTTAGGATTCAATAGCTTCATCATGCTTATTTTATCACAATCACATTCAGGCAAGCATACAATTAAGCATATAGAAGGGTTTACAATACTACCAATGCATATCATTCGCTATTAAGAGTTTACTACGAATAGTATAAAAACCATAACCTACCTCCACCGAAGATTCGTGATCAAGCAATTTCCCAAAGCTTTGTTTCCTCTTCGTTTCCCTCTTTCTCGATCGTTCTCTGTCCCTCTCCTTGTTCTTTCTATTTTTCTTGTTCAAACCCTCTTTCTTTTACCCTAATTAGCATATAATTAAGTATAAAAGAGGAGGAATTAACCCACTAATTAACTCAAGGTTATCGCTTTTAACCCCCAAGAAATTGAGTTATTAATATTAACCCACGAAATTTATAATTATAGCAGGAATAGTCCAACACGCCGCTTTAAAACTTAAACAGAAATCTGACCCAGCCTGGGATTACGCAACCTGTGACGGTCCGTCCTGCAGGTCCGTCACAAAGTTCAGAGACTTAATTTCTGTGGAAGATGTGTGACGGTCCGTCGTGTCTATGACGGTCCGTCCTGCCATTCCGTCACGAAGTTCAGAGAGTCGATTTCAGTACCTAAATTTCAGAATTCTAAGTGTTTTGGACCGAGACCCCCTCGACGGTCCGTCGTGGGATCCGTCGTCTCAGCCAGTTTTTCCAGAATTAAAATCTGCTGCTCAAAACGACTAAACAAGTCGTTACAATAGATACCAATTTGCCCATCGTTCGTCCTCGAACGATCACAAGAAGGAAAAACAAGGGCGAAAAGGAGTACCTGAATCTGTAAACAGATGTGGGTATCTTTCTTGCATATCAGCCTCCTTCTCCCAAGTGGCCTCTTCAACGGGTCGATTCTTCCATTGAACTTTGATGGATGCAATCTCCCTCGACCTCAACTTGCGGACTTCTCTATCTAAAATGGCGACAGGCTCCTCCTCATAAGATAAATTCTCATCAAGCAGAATCGAATCCTAACGAATGAGTAGTTTCCATCCCCATGGTATCTTTTCAACATGGACACATGAAATATACCGGATGCACTCCTGACATCCTGAGGCAAGGCTAATTCATAAGCCACCTCCCCTACTCCTTAAGTACTTCAAATGGTCCAATATACCTTGGGCTTAGCTTACCTCTTTTACCAAACCGCATCACCCTTTCATGGGCGAAACCTTCAGCAAGACTTGCTCACCCTCCATAAACTCCAAGTCTCTAACCTTTCGATCTGCATATTCCTTTTGCCTACTTTGCGCCGCTAAAAGCTTTTCTTGAATAGATTTCACCTTCTCTATTGAATCCCTCACAAGATCAGTACCCCAAGGTCTAACCTTCAAATGCATCAAACCAACCAATGGGGGACCTACATCTACATCTCCTCCCATACAATGCTTCGAATGGAGCCATATCAATACTTGAGTGATAGCTATTATTGTATAAAAACCCGCTAAGGTGAGAATTTGTCCCAAATGACCACCAAATTCTATCACACATGCACGAAGCATATCCTCCAATACTTGAATCGTTCGCTCAGACTGACCATCGGTCTGAGGTGAAATGCATTACTAAGGTCCAACCTAGTACCTAATTCCGCATGCAATGTTCTCCAAAACTTAGAAGTAAACTGTGTACCTCTATCTGATATGATGGAGAGTGAACTCCATGCAATCGAATGATTTCTGAGATAATAGATTTGGCTAAATTCTCTGGCATTGTAAGTCACCTTGACCGGAATGAAGTGAGCAGACTTAGTTAATCTGTCCACAATTACCCAAATAGAATCAAACTTACCCAATGTCTTTGAAGACCAACCACGAAGTCCATTGAATTTCTCTCCCACTTCCATTCAGGAATGGGCTTCTCTGAAGTGTTCCTCCGGGCCTTGGTATTCATACTTTACTTGTTGACAATTTGGACATTTGGCAACAAAATCAACAATGTCGCGCTTCATTCTACTCCACCAAAAGTGTTGCTTTAGGTCACGGTACATCTTGGTTGCACCAGGATGTATAGAATATCCGGAACTATGAGCCTCTGTAAGAATAGTGTGGATCAAATCATCAACACGGGGCACACATACCCTTCCCTTAATTCTCAAAACACCTTCCTCATCAATTATTGCCTCTTTAGCCTCTCCTCGCAACACCATATCCCAAATTCGACTTAGTTTCTCATCATCAAACTGTTATCCCTTGATCTTGTCAAGAAAAGAAGATCTAACCTCTACACAAGCCAAAAATCCTCCCTTCTCATTTACTTCTAGCCTCATAAAGTCATTAGCCATGTTTTGGATTTCTCTAGCCAACGGGCGTCTAGAAACTTGCAAATGAGATAGACTTCCCATGCTTCCTGCCTTTCTACTTAAGGCGTCTGCCACAACATTAGCCTTTCCTGGATGATACAGAATAGTGATATCGTATTCCTTCAGTAGTTCCATCCATCTCCTCTGTCTCAAATTCAAATCCTTCTGAGTAAAGACATACTGTAGGCTACGATGGTCCGTATAGACTTCACACTTAACCCCATATAAATAGTGTCTCCATTGCTTTAGTGCAAAAACTACTGCGGCCAACTCCAAATCATGGGTCGGATAGTTACGTTCATGCACCTTTAATTGCCTCGAAGCATAAGAAATCACATTCTTCTCTTGCATTAGCACTGCACCCAAACCCGAATAGGATGCATCACAATAGACCAGTGTTGTGGACGGCGAGAGGCGACAAAAGGCGACAAGGGCCTGCCTCGCCACGCGGCGAGGCGAGCGGCGAGGCGCTTGCCTTTTTGAATAAAGGCGCCAATTAATACCAAAAATTAAAAATATTTAATTGCATATTTTATCCAAAGTCTTAATAGCAATAACAACATATTTGCAAATATTCAATTCAAAAACCAATAGTAGATACTAAATGTCTAAAACTTTAAAGACCAAACATTCAAAATACAATAAACCAAAATTTAAAAGTCTATTCTTCTTCAAAAAAATTTTAAAAAAATTAACACTTGTTACACTTACACAAAGCAGTAAGCACTGCCTGACTGCTGCTTACCAAAATAAAAAAAAATGAAGAAGAACAGAAAACATAAGAACAGAAGAAGAAGAGAGAAATCAAAAATGAGAAAACATTACCTGAAAACCTGAAAACAGAGAGTGAGAGTCGCGAGGGTCGTCGGCGAGGGAGAAGAGACGCCACAGCGAGGGAGCAGAGACGCGACAGCGATGGAGCAGAGACGCGACAGCGAGGGACAGCGAGGGAGCAGCGACGTGACAGCGAGGGAACAGCGACGCGATGGAGGAGAAGAGAAGAGTCAATCGAGAGAGAGAGAGAGAGAGAGAGTCGCGATGGAGGATTTCAGAAATTTTCAAAAGTTAAAAAAAAAAACCTAATTTTGACTAATTTTATTAAGTCAAAAAATTTTAATCAAAAAGGCGGCGCCTTTCGCTCGCCATTTCAGCGCCATCGATCGCCAGGGGCTCGCCTTTTTCTCCTCGCCTCGCCTCGCTAGAGAATGGCGAGCCACCCTTGCCTCGCCTCGCCTCGCCTCGCCTCTCGCCTTTGGCGACGAGGCGAGCGCCTTTGATAACACTGCAATAGACAATGAAATTCTTACCTTCTACTGGCAAGGTAAGGTTTGGTGCAGTATTCAACAAGGTCTTGAGTTCTTGAAATCTTTCCTCACATTCATCCGACCATACAAATGGAACATTCTGCTTAGTCAAGTTCGTCAATTGGGAAGCAATAGAAGAGAATCCCTTGACAAATCGACGGTAGTAGCTAGCTAACCCAACAAAGCTCCTTATTTCTGACACATTAGTAGGTCTTACCCAATTCTTCACTGTCTCAATCTTAGAAGGATCCACCATCAATCCATCCTTAGAAACCAAGTGCCCCAAGAAGGACATTGAATCTAGACAAAACTCACACTTGGAGAATTTGGCATAAAGCCTTTTCTCCCTTAATACTTCCAACACAATTCTCAAATGCTCCTCATGTTCCTTCTTACTCTTGGAGTATATCAGTATATCATCAATAAATACGATCACAAAGAGATCCAGATATGGCTTAAAAATCCCATTCATCAAGCTCATGAAAGCAGCAGGGGCATTCGTAAGACCAAAAGACATTACCACAAATTCGTAATGCCCATACCTAGTTCGAAAAGCAGTCTTTGGCACATCTGTTGCCCGTATTTTCAATTGATGATAACCGAATCTCAAGTCAATCTTAGAGAAGACACAAGCACCTTGTAACTGATCGAACAAGTCATCAATGCGAGGAATGGGATACTTGTTCTTGATAGTTACCTTGTTCAACTGTCGGTAGTCTATGCACATCCGAAAACTCCCATCCTTCTTCTTCACAAATAACACCGGAGCACCCCAAGGAGATGCACTTGGTCTAGTGAAGCCTTTGCTCAACAACTCTTGAAGTTGGGCCTTTAACTCTCTTAACTCCGCGGGAGCCATTCTATAAGGGGGTATAGAAATGGAGCAAGTACCCGGTTCCAAATCAATGCAAAAATCAATATCTCTATCCGTTGGCATACCAGAAGATCTGCAGGGAACACATCTAGAAACTCACGGACTACCGAAACCGACTCAATTGAAGGTACTTGGGTAGTGCCATCCCTGAGATGTGCCAAGAAAGCTAAACACCCCTTACTAACCATTCTCTTAGCACGAAGAAAGGAGATGATACGAACCGGAGTGGAAGTGTAGTCGCCCTCCCACACTAACTGATTGTCCCAGGCTTGGCTAACGTCACAGGTTTTAGCATTACAATCCAAGATTGCAAAATTTTGAGAAAGCCAAGTCATACCCAGAATTACATCAAAATCACCATTTCTAAGATAACCAAATCTACATAAGTGTTGCTCCCCACAAAAGTCACCAAACAAGACCTATATATTTTTTCAACTATCACAGACTCACCCACCGGAGTAGACACACGAATAGGTATGTTAAGCAATTCATAAGGTAAATTAAGACCAGTAGCAAATGAAGAAGATACATAAGAAAATGTGGATCCAGGATCTAACAATACAGAAGCCATGCAATCACACATCGAAAGATTACCTGTGATTACAGCATCAGAAGTCTCCGCTTCAGATCTCCCAGGAAAAGCGTAACAATGGGCCCCATTACTTGTCTGTCCGTTGCCCCTACCATGTTGTGTTGTAGTGGCTCCAATTTGCCCATCACCCCGGCCGTTTTGGTGACAACCATTACCTCGACCACCACGTCCTCCAGAATAACAGCCTCTACCATGACCACCTCTACCTCTAACCATTGGGGGTCTGTAACTCTGTTTTGGACAATTCCTCCTAATATGTCCAGTCTCCCCACATCCATGACACTCTCTGGAGTCAAGCATATGTCTCTCAGAGAAGTGTTGACCAGTCTGAGGTGGACCCCCAACTACAGTCTGTAGGGAAGACTGAATTGGTCGGACTGAGTAACCTCCTGAACCCTGTCCTCTAGAGTAAGAACCATTAAACTCGCCTCCCTTTCGAAACCTTTTTGATGTTGATGCCATGGTGAAGTCATCTGGCTTCACTCCTTCCACCTCTATCACGAAGTCTACCACTTCTTGAAAGGATTTTACGGTAGCCGCTACCTGTAAGGCTGAAATCCGCAATTCTGACCTCAACCCCTTCACAAAACGGCGAATCCGCTCTTGTGGACTGAAACAAAGTTGGGTGGCATACCTGGATAATGCACGAAACTTAGCCTCATATGCAGTAACCGACATCCTACCTTGCTCTAGGCTCAAAAACTCATCTCTTTTCCTATCCCTCAAAGTCCGGGGGATATACTTCTCCATAAACAAGCTATAGAATGATGCCCAAGTCAAAGGTGGTGCCTCTGTTGGTTGACACTCAACATGTGACCGCCACCACATTTTGGCGTTCCCTTGAAACCGATAAGTCACAAACTCAACACCAAACCGTTCTACTATACCCATCTTGTGTAGTAGCTCATGACAGTCAACCAGAAAATCGTAGGCATCCTCAAATTCAGCACCCTTGAAGACTGGAGGTTTCAATTTCAAGAACTTACTGAAAAGTTCATGCTGATCGTTTGTCATTATAGGCCCTGTAGTCAGACGAGGAAACGTGCCTATTTCCAATGAGGCATCCATGCGGGGAGCCATAGTAGCTGCATGTTGTACCTCCGGAACCTGAGGTGCTGGTGCAGAAAACACTGGGGGTGTCTGGCCCTGATCAGATAACCCGCTAAGATAAGCAAGAACCTGATTGATCATCTCTGGGGTAGGTTGGGGTGGCAATTCCTCGTTCTCCACTTGTTCATTCTCCCCTCTCTTACCACTTCCTCAGTTGGTGGAGGAGTCACCACCCTAGTACCAGATGGGCTAGGTGCTTGTCCTCTTCCTCTAGAGGACGTCCTCCCGCGACCTCTACCACGGCCTCTTGCCACTACTCCTCTCCGAGCTACAGCCCCAGTGGCTTGCTCAGACGCATCTTGTCTTGCCGGTGTTGGTGTTGGTACTGTCGTTGCTCTAGTTCTAACTATCTGCGAAATAGAAAGAAGATGGTCAGATACCAATTTGTATCACCTAGATACCAATTGGATCCAAGTAATAGCACGAAAGAAAGAATGAAAGAATGGAATTTTTCTAAAGTCTTATAGCCTCTCAAAGAAAAGTAAAGGCGTCCCCCTACTGTTCCTTAAGACTCTACTAGACTCGTTCTTGTGTGATGAGACCAACGAACCTAATGCTCTTATACCAAGTTTGTCACGACCCAAAACCGAGCCGCGAGTGGCACCCACACTTATCCTACTATGTGAGCGAACCAACCAATCTAACCCCAACATTTCGATATAATATCAACAGAAAATAATGCGGAAGACTTAAACTCATTAATAAAAATCAATTCAATAACTTCTAAAACTCAACATCTATTATTCCCCAAAATCTGGAAGTCATCATCACAAGAACATCTATCCTCAAATTACTAATCTAAGAGTATCTAAGAAACTAAAATACATAAAAAGCTAGTCCATGTCGGAACTTCAAGGCATCAAGACATGAAGAGGAAGATCCTGTCCAAGCTAGAAGCATTAGCTCACCCTGAAATCCAGAGTAATGAAGACTGGATAGAGTTGCGATTGAGTTGAAGACGACGGCACGTTTGCTGCACTCCACAAATAACAAAGAAAGAAACATACAAGTAGGGGTCAGTATAAAACACAAGTACTGAGTAGGTATCATCGGCCAACTCAAAATAGAAAATAGTATATATCAGTTAATATCATAAATCAACTACAATACTCAACATGTAGCAACAACAAGTACTATAATCATCAATAAGTACCACCAAGTTCACCCATGAGGACTCAAGCCTCAATACCATACTCATTTGGGAATTAGGTTCATTAAATTGAGTATATTAACATCTCTCAAGATTCATTATCTTTAGTTCCTCATGTGTCGGTACGTGACACTCCGCTCCCCTACTACTATGTGTTGGTACGTGACACTCCGATCCCCTAATGTGACACCCGATCCCCTAATACTATGTGTCGGAACGTGACACTCCGATCCCCTAATTCTACGTGTCAGTTCGTGACACCCGATCCCCTAAATCTACGTGTCAGTTCGTGACACCCGATCCCCTAATTCTATGTGTCAGAACGTGACACTCCGATCCCCTAATTCTATGTGTCGGAACGTGACACTCCGATCCCCTAATTCATCAATCCTTCTTTTATACCAAGGCATCATCAATCTCATTATGTAGTTCATCAAGCCTTCTTTTATACCAAGGCATCATCAATCTCATGATGTAGTTCATCAAGCCTTCTTTTATACCAAGGCATCATCGTTAACAAAGTGAATTAGGGTTTCTTCAAGATTTAGGATTCAATAGCTTCATCATGCTTATTTTATCTCAATCACATAATCACATTCATGCAAGCATACAACTGAGCATATATAAGGGTTTATAATACTACCAATACATATCATTCGCTATTAAGAGTTTACTACGAATAGTATAAAAACCATAACCTACCTCCACCGAAGATTCGTGATCAAGCAAGCAATTTCCCAAAGCTTTGTTTCCTCTTCGTTTCCCTCTTTCTCGATCGTTCTCTGTCCCTCTCCTTGTTCTTTCTATTTTTCTTATTCAAACCCTCTTTCTTTTACCCTAATTAGCATATAATTAAGTATAAAAGATGAGGAATTAACCCACTAATTAACTCAAGGTTATCTCTTTTAACCCCCAAGAAATTGAGTTATTAATATTAACCCACGAAATTTATAATTATAGCAGGAATAGTCCAAAACGCCCCTTTAAAACTTAAACAGAAATCCGACCCAGCCTGGGATTACGCAACCTGTGACGGTCCGTCATGGCTGTGACGGTCCGTCCTGCAGATCCGTCATAAAGTTCAGAGACTTAATTTCTGTGGAAGATGTGTGACGGTCCGTCGTGCCCACGACGGTCCATCCTGCCATTCCGTCACGAAGTTCAGAGAGTCGATTTCAGTACCCAAATTTTAGAATTCTAAGTGTTTTGGAACGAGACCCCCTCGACGGTCCGTCGTGCCCATGACGGTCCGTCGTGGAATCCGTCGTCTCAGCCAGTTTTTTCAGAATTAAAATCTGCTGCTCAAAACGACTAAACAGGTCGTTACAAGTTGACATGAGGGTTGATCAAACGGTCAAAGCAGGTAATTTTTGTAATTATTTTATGTATCAATCAAGATATACTATCATGCAGCTAGCTAAAAACGTTTCTTATATAATTTTCTTAATAATCCTTTTGGTTATCACATATATGTTCTACTAAATAAAACTCTTGTTTAAATTTGTGTTGCATGCAGGGCTAGTGGATGAGGTGCGACAGATTTTCATTCCAGATGCAAATTACACCAAAGAAATCCGACGGTCCATCGGTGTCCCTGAATGGACAGATATTTAAGGAAACAAACAAATATAGACGGAGATAATGAATCAAAGCAAATGATTCTTCAACGTTCAATTTCAAGTGTCAAGTGTAATACTCGTATGTTAATTTGTAACCAACTTGACAAGATTCAACCATTAATAAGCGAGAAAATATGGTCTGTGCATCATATTATTGCTACGAACGTTTTCAAAGAAGATAGAGAAGAAGATCTTGACGAAGCATGGACGGATACTGTTTTGCAACTATGCATAGATATTGTAAAGATATTTCTCAAAAACGATCATCACAATATTATTATTGAGTGTACATAAACTGTCATTATCGTCATCTTCTGTTTTGATCTCTTTTATTTTTGACCTATTTTGTACAGTTTGTATCGCATTACAAATATATATGTATGATATGACTCTTATTACTATATATGTTACTCTTGTCTGAAAAAAAATTCTTATCTATAGATGAAATATTTATTTTAAGTTTCGATCCAATCCCAAGCCCCAAGTACAAGTCCAAGTATTTTATATTTAATATATATTAATACAAATACATATGTACACAATTACATGAAATCACTCATAATGTCAAGCTAATAGAGTGATAAAATAATAAATCACCATAAATGTTCGGGAAGATTCCACCCTAAAGGATTTGAAAGAATAACATTATTAACTCAATACTAAAAAATTTTACATAGACAAAGAAGATAAAATAGTAAATTTGTAATCTATCAGTAATGAATATATTCTACCTAATTCTATCACGGTGATTGAAGCTTGATTGAATAAAGTCCTTATCTATTATTATATGGTGCACAAGTTAATATAAATACTCGTAATTGAAATAGTTATCGATAATTATTCACTTCCCTCCTATGGAATTAGACTTAACACTTATGATCTGTTGTTGAATAGTGTAAGATTTGACGCATTATCACTTGAATATATTTCGTCAGAAATATTATTGAATTCTTTGTACAATCCTTTTGTAACTACTTGTGACCTCATAACAATATACTTCTAGAAACGTCATGTTAGGGCCGGAAATAAGCATGTGTAAACGCGGAAGCTAGCAAAACAAACCTCAAAACACCACGAGTAAGAAGACAACGAGAAATATACAAAAAGACACAAAGATTTAACGTGGTTTGGTCAATCGACCTACGTCCACAAAGGAGATGAGCAATCCACTATAAATATGAGAGTACAAAATACAGAGGGAAATAACCTCAACAAATTCACTTGGAATACATGGTAGGTTCACACAAGTGATAACGTATCAACCTTGTAACCCATAAATTCTTCCTCTAACCAAACTCTCAAAGCCATTAAGACTACATTGTGAATGCTGATTAAGTTAGAAGGAATATGTCTCTATTTATAGAATCCTAAACCTTTTCCTACTAGAAAAAGGATTAGTCAATCCAAAACCTTTTCCTAAATTAAAACCTATTTATGGTAAGAAATTTATGACAAATAAAACCTAACAAATCTCCCCCTTGGCCTGAATTTCTGACAAAATAAATTTGTCCACCTTCTTTTCTTAATCTTCAACAACTTGTTTCTCCTCATCATAATCTCCTTTGCAAAATTTATGTCTCAACACAAAGAACCTCTCTGAAACAATTTCTCCAACAAAATCTTCATTATTGTCAAAAAGGTTGCGGCTAGAATTACACCTGTCAAGATGAACACCTCCTTCTAACCTGATTCAATCATCGATTATCGAACCACTAAACCTGACTCCATCATTGAATCTGGCTCTGATACAACTTGTTAGGATCAAAAATAAGAAGGTGTAAATGCGGAAGCTAGCAATGCAAATATCGAAAGACTACAAGTAAGAAAACAACGAGAAATATACCAAAAAGACACAAAAATTTAACGTGGTTCACTCAATCGAGTTACGTCCACAAAGGAGATGAGCAATCCACTATAAATATAAGACTACAAAATACAGAGAGAAACAACCTCAACCAATTCACTAGGAATACATGGGAGGTTTACACAAGTGATAACATATCAAACTTGTGACCCACAAATTCTCCCTCTAACCAAAACTCTCAAAGCCCTTAAGACTACATTGTGAATGCTGATTAAGTTATAAGGAACGTTCCTCTATTTATAGAGTCCTAAATCTTTTTCCTACAAGAAAAGGATTAGTCAATCCAAAACATTTTCCTAAAAGGAGAACCTATTTATGGTAAGAAATTTAGGGAAAATAAAACCTAACACGTCATTCTATAATTATTTAAGCTTAATCGCCAAAATTTAAGATGACATATCTCTTAATTATTTAATGAACTATTCTTATTCTAAAAGATATGAATTTATATATATTTAATTTGGTTTACTAATTAATAAGCCTATAAAAATCACATTTTTACTATAAAAGCTCATCTGTATGTGGTCTCTTAACAACGTACACTAATAACTTTATTCTAAAATATATTTAATTTCTCTTCCTTTCCTTTTTTGTTTGTTTGTTCGATGATACATGAATTTATGTTTGGATACTTGAATGAATATCTTTTGCAAATAATCTTATTTCCTTGTTTTGTTATTAATAGACTAGGAAGGGGGAAAAGAATAACTGAAAGAAGGCAATCAATTAGTTATTCGTCAAAGTTTCATTTATTCATGACCAGAATTAAACGGGGATATATAGCTCGGAGAGGTAGAACAAAAATTCTTTTATTTGCATCAAGATTTCGAGGGGCTCATTCAAGTCTTACTAGAACTATTACTCAACAGAAAATAAGAGCTTTAGTTTCGGCTCATTGAGATAGGGATAGGAAAAAGAGAGATTTTCGTCGTTTGTGGATCATTAGGATAAACACAGTAATTCGCGAAAGGGGAGTGTCCTATAGTTATAGTAGATTAATACACGATCTGTACAAGAGACAGTTGCTCATCAACTGTAAAATACTTGCACAAATAGCTATATGAAATGGGAATTGTCTTTATATGATTTCGAACGAAATCATAAAGGAAGTAGATTGGAAATAATCCACCAGAATAATTTAAATGGAGTTACCCGGAAAATGAATTTAAAATACTTATGCTTGAATAGAACTTTTCAGTTTTAATTAGTTATTATATTTGATTAAATAGAAGTTAAATCGACCGGTTTTAAATCTTTAAAGTAAAATTATCTTTTGCAAAAAAAATAGTAATCATATTTTTCGTCTCTTCTTGTTGAGTTGCTTCCATTTACATTATAAGTGCTTCACACAGATACATTTTTCTTCTTGCTGCCCTTATTGTTAATATCACACAAGTGATATTTTAAACAATTACAGAAACCATCAGTGGGTTGATTAATTCGTCCACTATTGTTTTTCATGGTTTCTATATTTAGAGTCAAAGTATAAAAACTTTTATCAACATTTTAAGATGTATTTTTTCATTATATTGATATGGAAAAAATTGCAATTTATAGTACCTTTCATATAGTTTTTGAATATCTAAATTATTTTTAAAAATTATCGAAGTAATGTAATCTAATTTAACTTTAAAAATTAGTTAAATTGACTTTCAAAAAACGTAACATAACAAATAAAAGTGGACGGAGAAAGTATTAATCTAGATTCAATGAACTTGTGGACTGGCATAGTAGAATATTTTCTACATGTACCTGAAAATTAAATTATACATTGGTTCTAACAATATGCATCAGGTGTATGCAGTATGCATTAGTCAATGTTGAAGATGTTCTATTAAGGTATTTCTTACAGATCATTGAATTTGGTTTTATGTTAATCAGCGTAATGTTGGTTGCTTTGGTTGTTTCAATAACCGCTTGTCTGATACTAACAATAAGAGAAGAAAATGGCACTTATAAATCAGACGGAAGGAACTGTGCAAAAAGAGAAAAAAAGTTTGAACAAAAGCACTGCATTTGTTCAAGCAAATCACGATCTTAGAGTTTCATAATCTTAAAAATAAGATATGTAATAATTTATAAAATGTAAAAGTTAAATAATAGTTTGATAGTGGTTTTTCTATGATTTGTCTTGTTTATGAGATGTTTCTCTAGATAGTTCCCTTATAGTTTCTACAATATATCACGAGGGATCTTATTAACTAGTGAAAAGGGTCAAATATGCCCCTAAACTATTTGAAAAGGTCTAGATATACCCTCCGTTTCAAGTTTTGTTCACTCATGCCCTCGCCGTTCAACTTTTGGTCCAAATATGCCCTTATGGGCGTTAGTTGTCATGTTGGACATATCCAACTCATTTTTCATTTCTTTAAATGCCACATGGAATTGCCATATCATTTTAACCTTACCACATAACATTTATATGAAAATTGAAAGATATTCGGACTCATAAACATCCGACCCAAAAATCAGCTCCTTTTAAATTCACTATCCGACCCATTTTTAACAATTTTGTGTAATTTTTATTATTGCGGTAAATCCCGAAAATGAGTAATTGATTAATAAAAAATATGAAGAAAAAAATATAAAATTAAAGCCAAAAATTCACAAATAAATATAGTAACCTTAAATCTAACATTTCAGTTATTTTAAAAAAATTTATTTTTTTGATAAATCTCGAAAAATGATTAATTGATTGATAAAAAAATATGAAAAGTATGAAAAAAATATAAATTAACGCCAAAAGTTCACATATAAATATAGTAACATTTCAATCTACAATTTTTTCTAAATTTTGTATATTTTTTGGCAAATCCCGAAAATGAGTAATGTTATAATAAAATGGGAAAAATATTAAAACAAAATAAAAAAATATACGTCAAAATTCACAAATAAATATAGTAAACTTAAATACAATAATTTCAACAACTTTTTTTATTTTATATTTTTTTTCATATTTTCCTATTTTTTATTTGTGAATTTTTTGTGTAATTTTTGTACTTTTTCATATTTTTTTTGTTAATAAACTTATTTTTGGGACTTATCGAAAAAATTAAAAATTAAAAATGTTGAAATTTTTTAATTCAAGGTTACTGTATTTATTTTTTAATTTTTCGCATTAATTTTATATTTTTTTCATACTTTTTATTAATCAATTACTCATTTTGGGATTTATCAAAAAAAATGTTTAAATTGAATTTAAGGTTACTATAATTCTTTATGAATTTTTGGCGTTAATTTTATACTTTTTTCATATTTTCCTATTTTTTTATTAATCAATTACTCATTTTTGAAATTTATGGAAAAAATAAAAATTAAACTAAATTGTTGAAAATTGGTCGGATAATTTATTCAAAAGGGGGTTGATTTATGGGTCGAATTAGGTGTTTATTAGTCCGAATATCTTTCCATTTTATATAAATGTCATGTGATAAGGCCAAAATGACATGACAATTCCATGTGGCATTTAAAGAAATCAAAAATGAGTAAGATATGTCCAACATGACAACTAACGCCCATAAGGGCATATTTGGACCAAAAGTTGGAAGGCGAGGGCATCAGTGAACCAAACTTTAAACGGAGGGTATATCTAGACCTTTATGAGTAGTTTAGGGGCATATTTGACCCTTTTCCCTATTAACTATTATAATTAATTAGTTGCTTCATTTGTATTAGCATATTTATCATATTGAATTTGTTTGGAAGAGTAGTTAATAATTTGTTAGCGCAAGGTAATACTGTAAAACATTTAAAGAATAATTACTGTAACCTAATGAAAAACCTTGTTGTATTGTAGGTTTACTATTATATGAAAAAAGTCACATATGTCGATATGTTATGGATGTGTGTATATATATCTTAGATGGTTACGAGAAAATGAAAGTAGAATTTGATTCAGAAACCAATATGGTAAAAGAGATTAAGGTAGAAGTTGAGAAACCAATTTCGTCCTTTTAAGATTAATCTCTTATACCATATTGATTTTTGAATTGACTTCTACTTCCATTTTGTCGTAACCATTTAAGATATATCTACACAAATTCATAATAGATCGACATATGGAACTTTTTTTTCATATGATAGTAAACCTACAACACAACAAGATTTTTCATTAGGTTACAATAATTATTAAACAATTTAAAATGTTTTACATTGTTACCTTGCACCAACAAATTATTAACTACTCTCCTAGAAAAATCACAATAAGATAAATATTCTAATACATATTCTGAACATACCTATATGTAATCTCAATAGACATCGGTGTTCGAAAGCAATGTCTATTTTCTTTTCTCAATATTTCTTTATTTTCTCATTTAATTAAAAAATATGTTTATGATTATCCATATAATCCATAAAAATATATTTATTATTATATGAATGATCTTTATTTATTTTCTAACTCAAGCTGCTAGCTTAAGAGACTGTCTACTAATTATTTACTTTGAGTGTGCAAACATATTCTGAACATACCTATATGTAATCTTTCTAAGCAAGAGGCGATTTTAAAACACCAAGATAATGGCGTACCCACAGAAACTTGCGAGAAGATAACTAAAAAGTAACGTCAGAGATGCTACTATTGTTTCCAATAAAGTTTATACTAACAAGTTTTTTTTAGTCTGTGTCGAGAGCATCCAAAATGCTGAATTCTCAAATCAAACCACAGGTGCGGACGACATCAACAAGGATGCAACACAAAATGGAACTTTTCTTTGCATCGATATGAGACATAGTCCAAAGAGGAGTATCAAATTCTTAGGACGCGAGCTGATGATCGACTTTCAACACAATCAAACCACACCCCTATCAGAGGGCATGTGAGTTTTTGTTAGGTTTATTGGTTTCAGTTTCGCATATGGAAAATTTTAGTTTCCACCGGATGCAACTTCCTAATATGAGTGGCAATGCACCAAGAGCTTTGAAAATTATATCCGTGTATGTTCTTAGTTATGGGTATGAAGTGCACCACATTCATGGCTAAGAGGTTGCAAGCCTCTTTTTCATACTCGACTTATTTCGTCACTCTTCCCAATTGAAGGTTATCTTAGTACGAGTTGATCTTAAAACGAAGGTTATCTTAAAACGAAGAGATTTCCTTTTCAATTGATCGAGTTGAACTACGAGCAGCCTGATTCCTTAAATTGGGGAATACGTAGGCAGTATCAGTGTTGAAAACTTTGATGTACTCCAAAATTTGCTCTTAAATAATATTTCCAAGCTTTCCGGTCTCTTCATAATTCGATATCAGAATTACTTTTGAATTCTTTTAAAATTGTGCGTCAAATCAAGTGTATCGGACTACAAGTGGCCTGAATTCTCATATAGCCTGAGATATGTAGGAAACCTATTTCCAGGGTTCGACCATAATTCTTAAAGTTCGTACCAAAAGCCATTTTTCTAAAGGATGAAGTTGTGGTCGATAAAAATTGGATTCATAAATTTCATTTGCCTTGAATTTCTTTCATCAATCCAAGTCAAACGAGGGACATTTGTTGATACCCAATTTTGGACCTCCACATATAGATTAATCGTCGAGCTTTTTCAATTTCAAACGATTTAAAATAATTAGTTTTATAAATTTCAAAAAATAGTTTGCAAGTTATTTCAAATAGTTTTGTCACTTTTTTTTTATATAATTTTAAAATAATATATTTTTTAGATAATTATGTATATAATTAGTACATTTTTTAAATATTCAAAAATTGTCTGATAAAAAAAGATTTTAATTTTGCTTAATTAGTTGGTTAATTGGTTTATTTAGTAAATGCTTATATTTTTTAGTTATTAATTTATAATTAAGTTAACTATTTTATTTCGTTAAGATTAAGAAGCTCATTAATTAATTTTTCTTATTTAATATCTAACCGATTTCTCTGAAATTAACTCAATATGATTACATTCTAAACTCTTAATGGCTACGATTACATTTTTATGAGGCCATCTTGAAAGCCTAACCAACCAATTATTAGTCCTCTTTTAACCATATTTTCATTATGGGAAAATTATATATAATAGCAATCTAATAACCTAAAATAAATGGAGTAGTTAGGATTTGATTTAATTGTGTTCCATAGCAAACGTTTGTAAAAAATTGCCATGCGCCTCTCTCCCAAATATCTCGCTCGCCACTCTCCTCCAATCTCTCGCTCGCTTCCTCACTTTTTATACAAACACAAGTGTATAAAATTTGTTTCTAATTGTATAAAGCATAGAAAATTGTATAAATACATATATTTTTGTTCCCCTCTTCCAGATCTCGCTCGCCACCCTCGCCTTTCTCACTTATACAACCAGAAGCGAAATGTATAAATTGTGTTTCTGTTTGTATAAAGCGTGAGAAAATTGTATATACACATACAAGTACATATATTTTCGTCCTATACACTTATAATTATATAATAAAAATACTCTCCTGCCCAATTTCTTTTGCCTTTCTCTCTTTCTCGTTTTATACAATTTTCAAATTGTATCTAATTTCTCTCTTTCTCATTTTATACAATTCGATTCAATTGTATATTCCTTATCAAGTATCTTTTGTCTTTCTCTCTTTTTCATTATACAAACTCAAATTGTATATAATCGTTCTATACACTTATAATAATACAATTCTTTTTATACACTTCGTTTTTATACAGTTCTCTACCCAAGTGTCTTTCTCTTTCTTGTTTTATACACTTCGTTTTATACAATTTGCTTCAACTGTATATGCATAGCGAATTATACAGTTTCTATGTTTGCTATAGAGCGCAATTATGCAAACTTTGCTATAGCATACAAATATGATTTTTTTATTTGCTATATGTGAAAGTTGCCCTTTCATTATTCCAATTCAATATTTCCCAGACCCATTACAACAACTATAAAACAACAATATCAAAAGAAGCCCATTAGAATACCATACAATACACACAAACACCCATATATTCAATGATCCAAATATATAGCAGCGTCACGGACCCAAACCGACCCGACCCCACATCGTTTCTTCTTCTTTTTAACGCGAAACCCAGAACACTCCAGCAGCAAATCGCAAGCAGCAGCCCATTCTTCCACTCCGTACAAAGAATAATTCAGGTGTTACAATCTTGTAGCTCGCTCGTCTTTCCTTCTAAATCATCATTTTTTCGGTGGGAATGGTACCAGAATCCATTGGCAACTTTTGAATTTAAATTCAGAAAATCCATCTCGATTTCCCCCCAAAAATCAGCTTAGAATAAACTCATCCTTTTTTCAGTATTAGCATGGGTGACTTGAAATGATTAGAGGTCTAAAGCAAAATTTCAGTTAGAGGCCTAAATCTAAATAAACTTCATGTATATTTATTCAAAAATTATTTTTTAACTTTTAGATTTATAATTAGAGGCCTAAGTTCTAAATAAACTTCATATGTATTTAATTAAAATTATTTAGATATAAATATTTGCTTAAAATTTCTTTATAGATGATTTCTTCCAAAAAAATTATTATAATTAATTTTAGGTAAGATTTTTATCAATCCAACATTAGAAAACACTCTTTTACTGGGGTCATTACTATATAAGTTGTTAACAGAATTCTTAGTAATAGGTTGACAAACTTTAAATAATAAAAAAGCTAAAGTCATAGAATTGGTTCAAGAAGTTTGATAATTTGGTATATCCTTCTTTAATATGTTTGTTGTATTGCTTGAAAGTTTAAGAAGAAATGAAAAAAATTGTAATTTACTTTTTTTAACACGTTTGAACTATTGATTCATATTTTCAAAGACTATTACTCTACCTTATCAAAGATTTTAGAAAACAGATTTAAAACATATAGATAATATGAGGGTTAGCGAAAAATAATTGATTTCTTCTATACGAATGAGATTAAGAGAACATAATAGTATAATTTTATGTAAAAAATAACAAATAAATATTATCTGTGGCAAGAATTTGAGGCCCCTCAAAATTGGGGGCTTAAGACATATGCCTCAAATTTTGTATGCAAGAGGCGCCCCTAGGTGTTAGAGGTTGGAAGAAAGTTGGAAAAAAAAAACAGTTGGGGAAAAGGGATAGAATAGAACAAGAGAGTTATAAAGAAATCGATTTAGATATTCTAAAATCCTTTTTGGTGTGACTATATTGAAAGCTTTTCATTCGAGCCTTTTTCTGGTAAAGTTTGAGTTCTAGGGGATGTTTGTTCAATATCTTTGTTCAAGTTTCCTGATTTTGCTTATTGTGTTGAGAATTCAAGGTTCGTAGTGTCAATTTGCAACTGCCAAAGAAGAGATGAGAATCTTGTCTTTATTTCGATTCATTGCTTCAGAGGCGAACCCAGAATTACTAATTGCTTCAGTTACTAAGAACTCATGTGTATATCATTGTAAGGTTTGGTCCATTATTATAAATAATTTGGGTGTGTTGATTTATCATCGAAATGAGAAGATTGTTGTTGCATCCAAATAAATTGTTTACTATTTTTGTAAAGTCTTGTCATGATCAGTTATCAATTTTCATCTCCTTTTGTGCATGAACCTCCTCATCCGAGTTTACTTTGAACTCTATTTAAGACCATTTTGGACTCCCTCTTTGCCTATCCTCGAGTTAAAGTTCGAGTAAGCCTCATCGTTGTTCTAGTGAAAGGAAAATCGAAATCAGGTGGAAGAAGTTGATATGCATGCTGATATGCAGTGGTCAATATACACAGTGATACATTCGAATATACAGCAGATACAATGATATACATGGTATACAGTAACTGTATACACTATGTATACATATCAGGAATGGGCCAAGAAGCCCCAAATTCATGCAGTTCGTTTTTTTGATGTAATTGGGCTAAAAGCCCATCAATTTTTTTTGGCAGCCTTATTGTTAGTTTAGGACAGGTTAAATGGGTGGAAAGCCTCCCATATATTTCGACATATATTCAGTTTTGGTGGGAGAATTAGACCAAAACAGAAATTAGACCCATGTGCTAGCACATGCAGACAGAAAACAAAACTTGGGCCCATATTTACTAAATCTTATATTTGCTCATTTATCATTGTCTGCATACTTGTCTTATTAATTAGTTAAGGTTGTCACCATTCAATTTCCCTAAGGATAGTCATTCCGAAATATTTTTTCCAAAATTAAGTAGGCACTCTTACACTTGATTTTAGAATATTTGCAAACAGTTCATTTAAATAATATTTTTATTATTTCCCTTTTCCCCTTAAGATAACTTTAAAATCTTTATATTTTAAAACAATTAGTCAAATAGTTAATTACCATATACCACATGTTGGCGAGCATTTCGGGTACTTTCAAACCCTTCTCAAAAAATGCTAATATGAACCCCGAACCCCCTTTAATATTTTCATTAGATTTTCTGTTTTAATCTTGTAACCTTAACACTTAGGAAAAATTTCAATTCCCCAGTAAAATCATATTCACAACGAAGAAAGATTCGAGTCTTAGCTCAAAAATTTTTTTGGGGTGTTACAAACACTTGCCTTAAATCAATCAATAATCGCTTCAAGAATTGAGTCTTCCCCTTCCAATTCACTTTCAAAACGATACATCTATACATAAGCAAGTATTCACAATAACTTTTCGAAAACAATAATACACACTCTTTTAAAGGAAACTCAATCAACAAAAAACTCCAACCCAAGATTACTTCAAAAGTCACACAAGCAAGTATTCACAATCACTTTTCGAAAATACCCACATCATTTCTTTTGAAAAGAGGTCAATAAACATAAAATTAAATTCCGAAATTAAGGTTTGAATCCAAAAACTAATACTAGAAAACATTACTCAAGGCTTTACGAACTCATTGGAAAAAAATCATTTCGAAAAAGCACTGTAAAATAGTTCAAAATCTTCAATTTTTAGTCAAGAACTTGAGACCTTGAAAAGCCTCATTATTCACCAATCAAAATCTCATATTTTGATGTAAAAACCCATAGTCTAAGGAAAAATGAAGGTTTAGGGTTACGAAAGCTTACCCAATTGATTTAGTATAAGAAATCCTTGCAAAAATCACCACCAAGGATTGTCCAAGCTCAAAAATAGAAAATGGGGCCTAAACCTCGAAAATAACAAGTCAAAAACCTCTTCTGATGTCACTTAAGCCACTAAGGTTCACTTAAGCAAATCCTGCAAAAACTGGGAGTCTCGTTTTTGTAAACTAGGCTTCGCTTAAGCGTCCATTGTTAAAGCGAGCCATGATTCGCTTACGAACCTTTCAATAAGTTCGTCCTTCACATAAGCGATCACACCATCGCTTAAGAGAAACTCGCTTAAGCGGAAGGCCTATTGCAAAATCAAATGGTACAAAACTCAATCACCAGAAAAATAGACAACACTCAAAACATAAAAATGATCCGCTAGATAAATTCAGAACCCCATAAATAGAAATCACATACAAAAACCGATTATACTTGATGTTCTTGACTCAATGGAGCCTTCAAAACATGAATTTGAGGTCTCCTTGACTCGACATCCGTGATAACACCAAGAAACTAACTCAATGTATAAAAAGACTAAAACATGCTCGAGACCTCTAAAAAATAATTCAAGGCTTCACCTAAGCCTTAAAGTATCCCTCAAATCCAACAAAACTCTCAAAATCTCGATTTTAGCATCCAAATCTCGAATATTAACCATAGTCAATCCAAAAGGTAATATTTCACAAGTTCACGACTTAGTACCTGAAATCCTCTAAATTAAAACCAACAACTCTTGTGATTTAGCTAATGAGTTTCGCGGTTAAGTCCTAGCTTTGTTTCGATTTAAGATTTTTTTAGCTATCATGTTGTATTTCAAGTTTTGATATATTGAAATATGTAATTAATCATGAGGTCTATTGTATTATATGAATACAATTAAAATTATGTTATTTGGAGAAAATTGAAAGAGTTGACATATTAATTTACATCAAGATTTGGAGCTTGATTGTATAGTTTACTGAGTTTTTGAGTCTAGACTAGACATAGTATTGTGAGTGTTGTTAGTCGTGAAATCTTATTGTGGTCATTTATTTGAATAGATTGCTTTGAGTTGGAAGTTCAACGAAAGGAGAAGGCTCAAGTTATAGAGAGAATTCTTGATTGATAGAACTAAGTAGATTTATAAGCCCTTGTTAAGTGTATGGAATTCGTGTATTTTCTTGTAATATGTGTTTGAGAGTAATAAGACTTGGTGACGGGTTGACTTGTCCACATTGATTAATTCTAAGGATGAAAAGGGGTAATAAAAGGAAATGTGATTAATTGTTTGTGTGATGTGTTGAGAATGGTTTGAAAGGCTTGTTGAATCATTGTTGGTGTTATGCTTGTTGTGAATTGTGAAATGTTATGAAAATGGTCATTTCCTCATCGTTTGTGTGAACATGTCATTTTCATGATTCTGAGACATGATTGTGACAAGTGTTATGAGAATTGGGAAAGAATAAGAACTTAAAGAGGATATACCATTTGAGAGACATATCGCGCGCCACGATGGATATTATATTCAAGGAACGCATTACACACCGCGACGGATACATGAACAGATATGTTCCCCATTGGTCCAGGACTGAGAAACAACGGGTGTGTATCAATAAGTCATGCATGGATCACTATATTTGACATTGGATTATATTGCATTGCATATATTTATCATTAGTGAACTTGATATTATGTTTTTTTGATCTTGTGAGTGCCTTTTTCTGGAACTTTGATTAATGAATATTAAGCTTGTTGTTGAGGATACGTAATTGTTAGAGTCTTGTTGTTGAGGTGTGTGATATGTGAATTATACGGTTAGGTTGGACTGGTTTTATGAAGGTTGTAGTAGTGGAGGTTGTGATTGATGAATATCGAGCTTGTTGTTGAGAATATGTGATTGTTAGATTGTTGTTGTTGAGATACATGCTTGTAAATTGAAAATGTCAAATTGTGTTGGTTTTATGGAGGTTCGGTATGGGTGTAAGGAGTACCCATATTCTATCTTTTTAGCTTGTGTTTAGAGATTTACTTGTTGAGTACCGTGTGGGTTGGTTCCCACTCCATGCTTATAAAGTTTGGTAGGTTACTAACCCGGACTTTTGTGTCATTTTTTTGTCTTCTCTTTGTCTTAGGCTTTTTGTGGAGGCTTGTGAGGTATTTGTTTGTCATTTCAACAGACCTTCTTAATCCTATTTATGAACTCGTTCTGCTTTAGAAACAAGGTCATTTGAGACTTGTGTTTTATTTGAAACAATTGTAGTACTTTAGAGGCATGTACAGGTGACAACAAGGTTTTGGGGAATTTTTGAGTTTATTATGAAATTTCCCCATTGTATTGTAATGGTAGAGTTTTAGGCTGTCTTATCTTGGTGGGATAATACGAATGCCATCACGTCCAATTTTTGATCATGACAAATGCTATCAGAACCCCAAGTTCGTAGTCTCACGTGTGTACAAGTCGAGTCTAAGTAGAGTCTTGAGGATCCGTACGGTGATGTCTGTACTATGACACCCTGGAAAAATTTTGAACTAAGACTCGAGCCATTCTTGGTAGTGAGTAAGTTTTGACAAGGAATTTAAAATTTCTTTTGTATTAAGTTTAGGTAAGTAGAAGTAGCACCTTGAATTCCAAAAGAAACTAGATTGAAAATAACAAAAATATAAAATTTGGAGAGTTAAGCTAAGTATGGTTTTGGATCGACTTCAAACGACCAGAACTCCTAGAACATTATAAGTTATGTATGCTACAAGATACCATAGGAAACATATTTGAATTATATTTCCAACGCCGTCAAGTTTGCTAAGTTTTGAGTTCGTATGAGTGAGATATGACATTTTGAAGTTAGGTTGTTCAGTTAAGGAAAGTTAGCCGAAAACAACGAGGAGTATTATAGTTCTTTCCTTACCTAATAAGATTTAATTCTTTTTTAGTAATATTTTAGGGTTATAATCATTTTAGTTTCAGTTTTACAATACTAATATATGCCTAGGGTTTTAGTTGAGAGTTGAAGAAGAGACAAGAAGAGAAAAGAGGAGAAAAGAGGAGAGGATCAAGCATTCGTCTAGGTTCTTGCTTCTTGTTGGGAATTTTGTCATGGTTCTAATCCATAAGAGGTATGTAAGCTTCCATAGTGTTGAATTAGTTCATCCACACACCAATCTTGATTTATTTAGCATAATTTCGTTCTTGAAATTTAAGGATTTAAGTTTTTTATGAGTTCTTGATAAGTGTTTTTGAAGTTCATTAAGTTTTGATGTAAGATTCTACTTAGGTCAACTTTAAACGATTATATCTCTTAGAATATTAAAAGTTATATGATCCATAACCTATCTAATTGAAGGTAATTGAATGTACTTTCTAACACCACCAATTTCGCGTCAATCCAATTTCCGAGTAAAAAGTTATGACTAATTTTAGTAACATGTACAACGTTGTTACGAATTAGCCGACGGGAAAACATTTAAAAGGGTTGTTTTTATTTATTTTTTTCCTCCAAGAAAACTCTAAAGACTTTCTTGACTAATAAAAGGTTCACAACAATCAGATTTTCATCTTTATTAGTGAAAATCATAATTCTTGGTTATGGAGAGTTGAAGAAACTAATTCAAGAATCTCAAGAAAGGTTTTCTTGATCATTTACCTCAAGCTAGGGTTTCAA
>JAKWIY010000867.1:0-28942 GCA_027704805.1 Solanum corneliomulleri
CCCAAAAAATCGTGTGCTATAGCACATGAAAATCGTCGTCGAAATGAGCGCGTATGCTCGCTTAGGTTCGTTTGACCTTCCAAATGGGTCGGACAAGCCTTGATGTCCAACCGCATGCATAGACAAGGTCTTGACGGACTTCCACGAAAAACTTTGGCATTTTTGACGTCGGAATCCGGATCACCCAAAAAATCGTGTGCTATAGCACACGAAAATCGTCGAAATAAGGGGTATGCTCGCTTCGGGGCTCGTTTGACCTTCCAAAAGGGTCGGACAAGTCGTGATGGCCAACCGTATGCATAGAAAAGGTCTTGACGGACGTCCACGAAAACAATTGGCATTTTTGACGTCGGAATCCGGATCACCCAAAAAATCATGTGCTATAACATGAAAATCATCGAAATGAGGGGTATGCTCGCTTCGGTGCTCGTTTGACCTTCCAAATGGGTCGGACAAGCCGTGATGGACAACCGTATGCATAGACAAGGTCTTGACGCACGTCCATGAAAAAATTTGGCATTTTTGACGTCGGAATCCGAATCACCCAAAAAATTGTGTGCTATAGCACACGAAAATCATTGAAATGAGGGGTATGCTCGCTTCGGGGCTCGTTTGACCTTCCAAATGGGTCGGACAAGCCGTGATGGCCAACCGTATGCATATACAAGGTCTGACGGACGTCCACAAAAATTTTTTTGGAATTTTTGACGTCTGAATCTGGATCACCCAAAAAATCGTGTGCTATAGCACACGAAAATCGTCGAAATGAGCGCAATGCTCGCTTCAAGGCTCGTTTGACCTTCCAAATGGGTCGGACAAGCCTTGATGTCCAACCGCATGCATAGACAAGGTCTTGACGGACTTCCACAAAAAACTTTGGCATTTTTGACGTCGGAATCTGGATCACCCAAAAAATCGTGTGCTATAGCACACGAAAATCGTCGAAATAAGGGGTATGCTCGCTTCGGGGCTCGTTTGACCTTCCAAATGGGTCGGACAAGCCGTGATGTCCAACCGTATGCATTGACAAGGTCTTGACGGACGTCCACGAAAAAAATTTGGCATTTTTGACGTCGGAATCCGGATTAACCAAAAAATAAGGTTATAGCACACGAAAATCGTCGAAATGAGGGGTATGCTTGCTTCGGGGCTCGTTTGACCTTCCAAATGGGTCGGGCGAGCCATGATGGCCAACCGTATGCATAGGCAAGGTGTTGACGGACGTCCACAAAAAAATTGGCATTTTTGACGTCGGAATCCGGATCACCCAAAAAATTGTGTGCTATAGCACAGGAAAATCGTCGAAATAAGAGGTATGCTTGCTTCGGGGCTCGTTTGACCTTCCAAATGGGTCTGACAAGCCGTGATGGCCAACCGTATCCATTGACAAGGTCTTGACGGACGTCCACGAAAAAATTTGGCATTTTTGACATCGGAATCCGGATCACCCAAAAAATGGTGTGCAATGGCACACGAAAATCGTCGATATGAGGCGTATGCTCGCTTCGGGGCTCGTTTGACCTTCCAAATGGGTCGGAAAATCCGTGATGGCCAACCGTATGCATAGGCAAGGTCCTGACGGAGGTTCATGAAAAAAATTGGCATTTTTGACGTCGGAATCCGGATCACCCAAAAAATGTGTGTGCAATAGCACACGAAAATCTTCGAAATGAGGGGTATGCTCGCTTCGGGCTCGTTTGACCACCAAATAGGTCGGAAAAGCCGTGATGGCCAATCGTATGCATAGATAAGGTCTTGGCGAACATCCATGAAAAAATTTGGCATTTTTGACATTGGAATCCGGATCACCCAAAAAATCGTGTGCTATAGACACGAAAATCATCGAAATGAGGGGTATGCTCGCTTCGGGGCTCGTTTGACCTTACAAATGGGTCGGACAAGCCGTGATGGTCAACCGTATGCATAGACAAGGTCTTGACGGACGTCCACGAAAACATTTGTTATTTTTGACGTCGGAATCCGGATCAACCAAAAAATGGTGTGCTATAGCACACGAAAATCGTCCAAATGAAGGGTATGCTCGCTTCGGGGCTCGTTTGACCTTCCAAATGGGTCGGAGGAGCTGTGATGGACAACGGTATGCATATACCAGGTATTGACAGACATCCAGGAAAACAATTGGCATTTTTGATGTTGGAATCCGGATCACCCAGAAAATCGTGTGCTATAGCACACAAAAATCGTCGAAATGAGGGGTATGCTCGCTTCGGGGCTCGTTTGACCTTCCAAATGGGTCGGACAAGCCGTGATGGCCAACCGTATGAATAGACAAGGTCTTGACGAACGACCACAAAAACATTTGGCATTTTTGACGTCGGAATCCGGATCACCCAAAAAATGTGTGTGCAATAGCACACGAAAATCGTTGAAATGAGGGGTATGCTCGCTTCGGGGCTCGTTTGACCTTCCGAACGGGTCGTACAAGCCGTGATGGTCAAACGTATGCATAGACAAGGTCTTGACGGACGTCCACGAAAAAATTTGGTATTTTTGACGTCGGAATCCGGATCAAAACCAAAATGGTGTGCTATAGCACACGAAAATCGTCGAAATAAGGGTATGCTCGCTTCGGGTGCTCGTTTGACCTTCCAAATGGGTCGGACAAGCCGTGATGGCCAATCGTATGCATAGACCTTTATTGACATAAGACGTCCACGAAAAAATTTTGGCATTTTTTGACGTCGGAATCCGATCACCCAAAAAAAATGGTGTGCTATAGCACATGAAAATCGTCGAAATGATGGGGTATGCTCGCTTCGGGGTGGCTTGTTTGACCTTCCAAATGTGTCGGACAACCGTGATGGCCAACCTTATGCATAGAAAGGTTTTGAACGGACGTCCACGAAAAATTTGGCATTTTTTGACGTCAAATCCGGATCACCCAAAAATTGTGTGCTATAGCCAGAAAAAAATCGTCGAAATAAGGGGTATGCCTTGCTTCGGGGCTCGTTTGAACCTTCCAAATGGGTCTGACAAGCCGGATGGCCAACCGTATCCATGACAAAGGTCTTGACGGACGTCCACGAAAAAATTTGGCATTTTTTGACGTCGGAATCCGATCACCCAAAAAATGGTGTGCAATAGCACACGAAAATCGTCGAATGAGGGTATGCTCATGCTTCGCTTCGCTCGGTTCGTTTGACCTTCCAAATGGGTCGGAAAACCATGATGGCCAACCGTATGCATAGACAAGGTCTTGACGGATGTCCACGAAAACATTTGGCATTTTTGACGTCGAAATCCGGATCAACCAAAAAATGGTGTGCCATAGGACATGAAAATCGTCGAAATGAGGGGTATGCTCGCTTCGGGGCCTGTTTGACCTTCCAAATGGATCGGACAAGCCTTGATGGCCAACCTTATGCATAAACAAGGTCTTGACGGACGTCCACAAAAACATTTGGCATTTTTGACGTCGGAATCCGGATCACCCAAAATATCATGTGCTATAGCACACGAAAATCGTCGAAATGAGGGGTATGCTCGCTTCGGGGCTCGTTTGACCTTGCAAATGGGTTGGAAAAGCCATGATGGCCAACGTATGCATAGACAAGGTCTTGACGGATTCCACGAAAAAATTTGGCATTTTTGACGTCGGAATCGGATCAACCAAAAAATGGTGTGTCATAGCACATGAAAATCGTCGAAATGAGGGGTATGCTCGCTTCGGGGCTCGTTTGACCTTCCAATGGGTCGGACAAGCCGTGATGGCCAAACGTATGCATAGACAAAGGTCTTGAAGGACGTCCACAAAAAATTTGGCATTTTTGTTTGACGTCGAATCCGGATCACCCAAAAAATGGTGTGCATAGCACACGAAAATCGTCGAAATGAGGGGTATGCTCGCTTCGGGGGCTCGTTTGACCTTCCAAATTGGTCGGAAAGCCGTGATGGCCAACCGTATGCATAGACAAAGGTCTTGACGAACGTCCACAAAAATTTTGGCATTTTTGACATTGGAATCCGATCACCCAAAAATGGTGTGCTATAGCACACGAAAATCATCGAAATGAGGCGTATGCTCGCTTCGGGGCTCGTTTGACCTTCCAAATGGGTCGGGACAAGCCGTGATGGCCAACCGTATGCATAGAAAGGTTTTGACGGACGTCCACAAAAAAAATTGGCATTTTTGACGTCGGAATCCGGATCAACCCCAAAAAATGTGTGCTATAGCACACGAAAATCGTCGAAATGAGGGTATCCTCGCTTCTCGGGTATCGTTTGACCTTCCAAATGGGTCGGACAAGCCGTGATGGCCAACCCGTATGCATAGACAGGTCTGACGGACGTCCACGAAAAATTTGGCATTTTGACGTCGAATCCGGATCACCCAAAAATGGTGTGCTATAGCACACGAAAATCGTCGAAATGAGGGGTATGCTCGCTTCGGGGCTCGTTTGACCTTCCAAATGGGTCGGACAAGCCGTGATGGCCAACCTTATGCATAGACAAGGTCTTGACGGACGTCCACGAAAAAATTTGGCATTTTTGACGTCGGAATCCGGATCACCCAAAAATGGTGTGCTATAGCACACGAAAATCGTCGAAATGATGTGTATGCTCGCTTTCGGGGCTCGTTTGACCTTCCAAATGGGTCGGACAAGCCGTGATGGCCAACCTTATGCATAGACAAGGTCTTGACGGACGTCCACGAAAAAATTTGGCATTTTTGACGTCGGAATCCGGATCACCCAAAAATGGTGTGCAATAGCACACGAAAATCGTCGAAATGAGGGTATGCTCGCTTCGGGGCTCGTTTGACCTTCCAAATGGGTCGGACAAGCCGTGATGGCCAACCGTATGCATAGACAAGGTCTTGACGACGTCCACGAAAAATTTGGCATTTTTGACGTCGGAATCCGGATCACCCAAAAAATGGTGTGCAATAGCACACGAAAATCGTCGAAATGAGGCGTATGCTCGCTTCGGGGCTCGTTTGACCTTCCAAATGGGTCGGACAAGCCGTGATGGCCAACCGTATGCATAGACAAGGTCTTGACGGACGTCCACAAAAAATTGGCATTTTTGATGTCGAATCCGGATCACCCAAAAAATGGTGTGCAATAGCACACGAAAATCGTCGAAATGAGGCGTATGCTCGCTTCGGGGCTCGTTTGACCTTCCAAATGGGTCGGACAAGCCGTGATGGCCAACCGTATGCATACAAGGTCTTGACGGACGTCCACGAAAAAATTTGGCATTTTTGACGTCGGAATCCGGATCACCCAAAAAATTGGTGTGCAATAGCACACGAAAATCATCGAAAAGGCGTATGCTCGCTTCGGGGCTCGTTTGACCTTCCAAATGGGTCGGACAAGCCGTGATGGCCAACCGTATGCATAGACAAGGTCTTGACGGACGTCCACGAAAAAAATTTGGCATTTTTTGACGTCGGAATCCGGATCACCCCAAAAATGGTGTGCAATAGCACACGAAAATCGTCGAAATGAGGCGTATGCTCGCTTCAGGGCTCGTTTGACCTTCCAAATGGGTCGAAAAAGCCGTGATGGCCAACCCTATGCATAGACAAGGTCTTGACGGACGTCCTCAAAAAAATTTGGCATTTTTGACGTCGAAATCCGATCACCCAAAAAATGGTGTGCAATAGCACACGAAAATCGTCGAAATGAGGCGTATGCTCGCTTCGGGGCTCGTTTGACCTTCCAAATGGGTCGGACAAGCCGTGATGGCCAACCGTATGCATAGAAAGGTCTTGACGGACGTCCACGAAAAAATTTGGCATTTTTGACGTCGGAATCCGGATCACCCCAAAAAATGGTGTGCAATAGCACACGAAAATCGTCGAAATGAGGCGTATGCTCGCTTCGGGGCTCGTTTGACCTTCCAAATGGGTCGGAAAATCCGTGATGGCCAATCGTATGCATAGACAAGGTCCTGACGGAGGTTCATGAAAAAAATTGGCATTTTTGACGTCGGAATCCGGATCACCCAAAAAATGTGTGTGCAATAGCACACAAAAATCTTCGAAATGAGGGGTATGCTCGCTTCGGGCTCGTTTGACCTTCCAAATAGGTCGGAAAAGCCGTGATGGCCAATCGTATGCATAGATAAGGTCTTGACGAACGTCCATGAAAAAATTTGGCATTTTTGACATTGGAATCCGGATCACCCAAAAAATGGTGTGCAATAGCACACGAAAATCATCGAAATGAGGGGTATGCTCGCTTCGGGGCTCGTTTGACCTTCCAAATGGGTCGGACAAGCCGTGATGGCCAACCGTATGCATAGACAAGGTCTTGACGGACGTCCACAAAACATTTGGCATTTTTGACGTCGGAATCCGGATCACCCAAAAAATGGTGTGCAATAGCACACGAAAATCGTCGAAATGAGGGTATGCTCGCTTCGGGGCTCGTTTGACCTTCCAAATGGGTCGGACAAGCCGTGATGGCCAACCGTATGCATATACAAGGTCTTGACGGACGTCCACGAAAAAATTGGCATTTTGACGTCGGAATCCGGATCACCCAAAAAATGGTGTGCTATAGCACACAAAAATCGTCGAAATGAGGGGTATGCTCGCTTCGGGGCTCGTTTGACCTTCCAAATGGGTCGGACAAGCCGTGATGGCCAACCGTATGCATAGACAAGGTCTTGACGGACGTCTCAAAAATTTGGCATTTTTGACGTCGGAATCCGGATCACCCAAAAAATGGTGTGCATAGCACACGAAAATCGTCAAATGAGGCGTATGCTCGCTTCGGGCTCGTTTGACCTTCCAAATGGGTCGGACAAGCCGTGATGGCCAACCGTATGCATAGACAAGGTCTTGACGGACGTCCAAAAAAATTTGGCATTTTTTGACGTCGGAATCCGGATCACCCAAAAAATGGTGTGCAATAGCACACGAAAATCGTCGAAATGAGGGTATGCTCGCTTCGGGGCTCGTTTGACCTTCCAAATGGTTCGGACAAGCCGTGATGGCCAACCGTATGCATAGACAAGGTCTTGACGGACGTCCACGAAAAAATTGGCATTTTTGACGTCGGAATCCGGATCACCCCAAAAAATGGTGTGCAATAGCACACGAAAATCGTCGAAATGAGGCGTATGCTCGCTTCGGGGCTCGTTTGACCTTCCAAATGGGTCGGACAAGCCGTGATGGCCAACCGTATGCATAGACAAGGTCTTGACGGACGTCCACGAAAAATTTTGCATTTTTGACGTCGAAATCCGGATCACCCAAAAAATGGTGTGCAATAGCACACGAAAATCGTCGAAATGAGGCGTATGCTCGCTTCGGGGCTCGTTTGACCTTCCAAATGGGTCGGAAAAGCCGTGATGGCCAACCGTATGCATAGAAAAGGTCTTGACGGACGTCCACAAAAAAAATTGGCATTTTTGACGTCGGAATCCGGATCACCCAAAAAAATGGTGTGCAATAGCACACGAAAATCGTCGAAATGAGGCGTATGCTCGCTTCGGGGCTCGTTTGACCTTCCAAATGGGTCGGACAAGCCGTGATGGCAACCGTATGCATAGACAAGGTCTTGACGGACGTCCACGAAAAATTGGCATTTTTGACGTCGGAATCCGGATCACCCAAAAAATGGTGTGCTATAGCACACGAAAATCGTCGAAATGAGGGTATGCTCGCTTCGGGGCTCGTTTGACCTTCCAAATGGGTCAAACAAGCCGTGATGGCCAACCGTATGCATAGATAAGGTCTTGACGGACGTCCACGAAAAAATTTGGCATTTTTGACGTCGGAATCCGGATCACCCAAAAAATGGTGTGCTATAGCACACGAAAATCGTCGAAATGAGGCGTATGCTCGCTTCGGGGCTCGTTTGACCTTCCAAATGGGTCGGACAAGCTGTGATGGCCAAACGTATGCATAGACAAGGTCTTGACGGACGTCCACAAAAAAATTTTGCATTTTTGACGTCGGAATCCGGATCACCCAAAAAATGGTGTGCAATAGCACACGAAAATCGTCGAAAATGAGGCGTATGCTCGCTTCGGGGCTCGTTTGACCTCCAAATGGGTCGGAAAAGCCGTGATGGCCAACCGTATGCATAGACAAGGTCTTGACGGACGTCCACGAAAAAATTTGGCATTTTTGACGTCGGAATCCGGATCACCCAAAAAATGGTGTGCAATAGCACACAAAAATCGTCGAAATGAGGCGTATGCTCGCTTCGGGCTCGTTTGACCTTCCAAATGGGTCGGACAAGCCGTGATGGCCAACCGTATGCATAGACAAGGTCTTGACGGACGTCCATAAAAAATTTGCATTTTTGACGTCGGAATCCGGATCACCCAAAAATGGTGTGCTATAGCACAAAAATCGTCGAAATGAGGGTATGCTCGCTTCGGGGCTCGTTTGACCTTCCAAATGGGTCGGACAAGCCGTGATGGCCAACCGTATGCATAGACAAGGTCTTGACGGACGTCCACGAAAATATTTGGCATTTTTGACGTCGGAATCCGGATCACCCAAAAAATGGTGTGCTATAGCACACGAAAATCGTCAAAATGAGGCGTATGCTCGCTTCGGGGCTCGTTTGACCTTCCAAATGGGTCGGACAAGCCGTGATGGCCAACCGTATGCATAGACAAGGTCTTGACGGACGTCCACGAAAAATTTGGCATTTTTGACGTCGGAATCCGGATCACCCAAAAAATGGTGTGCAATAGCACACGAAAATCGTCGAAATGAGGGTATGCTCGCTTCGGGGCTCGTTTGACCTTCCAAATGGGTCGGACAAGCCGTGATGGCCAACCGTATGCATAGACAAGGTCTTGACGGACGTCCACGAAAAATTTGGCATTTTTGGACGTCGGAATCCGGATCCCCACCCAAAAATGGTGTGCATATAGCACACGAAAATCGTCGAAATGAGGCGTATGCTCGCTTCGGGGCTCGTTTGACCTTCAAATGGGTCAAACAAGCCGTGATGGCCAACCGTATGCATAGACAAGGTCTTGACGGACGTCCACAAAAAAATTGGCATTTTTGACGTCGGAATCCGGATCACCCAAAAAATGGTGTGCAATAGCACACGAAAATCGTCGAAATGAGCGTATGCTCGCTTCGGGGCTCGTTTGACCTTCCAAATGGTCGGACAAGCCGTGATGGCCAACCGTATGCATAGAAAAAGGTCTGACGGAAGTCACGAAAAAAAATGGCATTTCGGAATCCGGATCACCCAAAAATGTGGTTGAAGCAACAAAGGTGTAAAAATGAGGGGTATCGAATTGGGGACTGGCTCGGGGGGGGTTTGACGATAGGGTCGGGGGGTGATGGCCAACCGTATGCATAGACAAGTCTTGACGGACGTCCACGAAAAAATTTGGCATTTTTGACGTCGGAATCCGGATCACCCAAAAATTGTGTGCAATAGCACACGAAAATTCAAATGAGGCGTATGCTCGCTTCGGGGCTCGTTTGACCTTCCAAATGGTTCGGACAAGCCGTGATGGCCAACCGTATGCATAGACAAGGTCTTGACGGACGTCCACGAAAAAAATTGGCATTTTTGACGTCGGAATCCGGATCACCCAAAAATGGTGTGCAATAGCACACGAAAATCGTCGAAATGAGGCGTATGCTCGCTTCGGGGCTCGTTTGACCTTCCAAATGGGTCGGACAAGCCGTGATGGCCAACTATATGCATAGAAAAGGTCTTGACGGACGTCCACGAAAAATTTGGCATTTTTGACGTCGGAATCCGGATCACCCAAAAAATGGTGTGCAATAGCACACGAAAATCGTCGAAATGAGGCGTATGCTCGCTTCGGGGCTCGTTTGACCTTCCAAATGGGTCAAACAAGCCGTGATGGCCAACCGTATGCATAGATAAGATCTTGACGGACGTGCACGAAAAAAATTGGCTTTTTTGACGTCGGAATCCGGATCACCAAAAAAATGGTGTGCAATACCACACGAAAATCTTTGAAATGAGGCGTATGCTCGCTTCGGGGCTTGTTTGACCTTCCAAATGGGTCGGACAAGCTGTGATGGCCAAACGTATGCATAGACAAGGTCTTGACGGACGTCCACAAAAATGTTTTGCATTTTTGACGTCGGAATCCGGATCACCCACAAAATGGTATGCAATAGCACAAGAAAATCGTTAAAATGAGGCGTATGCTCGCTTCGGGGCTCGTTTGACCTTCCAAATGGGTCGGAAAATCCGTGATGGCCAACCGTATGCATAGAAAAGGTCTTGACGGACGTCCACGAAAAAATTTGGCATTTTGACGTCGGAATCTGGATCACCCAAAAAATGGTGTGCAATAGGACACAAAAATCGTCGAAATGAGGCGTATGCTCGCTTCGGGGCTCGTTTGACCTTCCAAATGGGTCGTACAAGCCGTGATGGCCAACCGTATGCATATAAAAGGGCTTGATGGACGTCCACGAAAAAATTTGGCATTTTTGACGTGGAATTCGGATCACACCCAAAATGGTGTGCAATAGCACGAAAATCGTCGAAATGAGGCGTATGCTCGCTTCGGGTTCGTTTGACCTTCCAAATGGGTCAGAAAGCCGTGATGGCCAACCGTATGCATAGAAAAGGTCTTGACGGACGTCAACAAAAAAATTTGGCATTTTTGACGTCGGAATCCGGATCACCCAAAAAATGGTGTCCAATAGCACACGAAAATCGTCGAAATGAAGCGTATGCTCGCTTCGGGGCTCGTTTGACCTTCCAAATGGGTGGACAAGCCGTGATGGCCAACCGTATGCATAGACAAGGGCTTGACGGACGTCCACGAAAAAATTTGGCATTTTTGACGTAAGAATCCGGATCACCCAAAAAATGGTGTGCAATAGCACACGAAAATCGTCGAAATGAGGGGTATGCTCGCTTCGGGGCTTGTTTGACCTTCCAAATGGGTCGGAAAAGGCATGATGGCCAACCGTATGCATAGAAAAGGTCTTGACGGACGTCAACGAAAAAATTTGGCATTTTTGACGTCGGAATCCGGATCACCCAAAAAATGGTGTGCAATAGCACACGAAAATCGTCGATATGAGGCGTATGCTCGCTTCGGGGCTCGTTTGACCTTCCAAGTGGGTCGAAAAAGCCGTGATTTCCAACCATATGCATATACATGGTCTTGACAGACGTCCACGAAAAAATTTGGCGTTTTTGACGTCAGAATCCGGATCACCCAAAAAATGGTGTGCAATAGCATACGAAAATCATCGAAATGAGGCATATGCTCGCTTCGGGGCTCGTTTGACCTTCCAAATGGGTCGGACAGGCCGTGATGGACAACCGTATGCATAGACAAGGTCTTGACGGATGTCCATGAAAAAATTTGGCATTTTTGACGTTGGAATCTGGATCACCCAAAAAATGGTGTGCAATAGCACACGAAAATCGTCAAAATGAAGCGTATGCTCCTTTCGGGGCTCCTTTGACCTTCCAAATGGGTCGGACAAGCCGTAAGGCCAACTGTATGCATAGAAAAGGTCTTGACGGACGTCCAAGAAAAAAATTGGCATTTTTGACGTCGGAATCTGGATCACCCAAAAAATGCTGTGCAATAGCACATGAAAATCGTCGAAATGAGGCGTATGCTCGCTTCGGGGCTCGTTTGACCTTCCAAATGGGTCGGACAAGCTGTGATGGCAAACCGTATGCATAGACAAGGTCTTGACGAGGTCCACGAAAAAATTTGGCATTTTTGACGTCGAAATCCGGATCACCCAAAAAAATGGTGTTCAATAGCACACGAAAATCGTCGAAATGAGGCGTATGCTCGCTTCGGGGCTCGTTTGACCTTCCAAATGGGTCGGAAAAGATGTGACGGCCAACCGTATGCATAGACAAGGTCTTGACGGACTTACACGTAAAAATTTGGCATTTTTGATGTCGAAATCCAGATCACCCAAAAAATGTGTGTGCAATAGCACACGAAAATCGTCGAAATGAGGGGTATATTCGCTTCGGGGCTCGTTTGACCTTCTAAATGGGTCGGACAAGCCGTGATGGTCAAACGTATGCATAGAAAGGTCTTGACAGACGTCCACGAAAAAATTTGGTATTTTTGACGTCGTAATCCGGATCAACCAAAAAATGGTGTGCTATAGCACATGAAAATCTTCAAAATGAGGGGTATGCTCGCTTCGGGGCTTGTTTGACCTTCCAAATGGGTCGGACAAGCCGTGATGGCCAACCGTATGCATAGACCAGGTATTGACAGACATCCACGAAAAAATTTGGCATTTTTGATGTTGGAATCCGCATCACCCAAAAAATCGTGTGCTATAGCACACGAAAATCGTCGAAATGAGGGTTATGCTCGCTTCGGGGCTCGTTTTACCTTCCAAATGGGTCGGACAAGCCGTGATGGCCAACCTTATGCATAGAAAAGGTTTTTACGGACGTCCACGAAAAAATTTGGCATTTTTGACGTCGGAATCCGATCACCCAAAAAATTGTGTGCTATAGCACACAAAAATCGTCGAAATGAGGGGTATGCTCGCTTCGGGGCTCGTTTGACCTTCCAAATGGGTCAAACAAGCCGTGATGGCCAACCGTATGCATAGATCATAGACAAGGTCTTTACAGACGTCCACGAAAAAATTTGGCATTTTTGACGTCGTAATCCGGATCAACCAAAAAATGGTGTGCTATAGCACACGAATATCGTCAAAATGAGCGGTATGCTCGCTTCGGGGCTCGTTGACCTTCCAAATGGGTCGTCGGACAAGCATGATGGCCAACCGTATGCATAGACAAGGTCTTGACGGACGTCACAAAAAAATTTGCATTTTTGACGTCGGAATCCGGATCAACCAAAAAATGTGTGCTAGCACACAAAAATCGTCAAAATGAGCGGTAGCTCGCTTCAGGGCTCGTTTGACCTTCCAATGGGTCGGACAAGCATGATGGCCAACCGTATGCATAGACAAGGTCTTGACGGACGTCCACGAAAAAATTTGGCATTTTTGACGTCGAAATCCGGATCACCCAAAAAATTGTGTGCTATAGCACACAAAAAAATCTCGAAATGAGGGGTATGCTCGCTTCGGGGCTCGTTTGACCTTCCAAATGGGTCGGACAAGCCGTGATGGCCAACCGTATGCATAGCAAGGTCTTTACGGACACTTCGAAAAAATTGGCATTTTTGACGTCGGAATCCGGATCAACCAAAAAATGGTGTGCTATAGCACACAAAAATCGTCAAAAGAGCGGTATGCCTCGCTTCGGGGCTCGTTTGACCTTCCAAATGGGTCGGACAAGCCGTGATGGCCAACCGTATGCATAGACAAGGTCTTGACGGACGTCCACGAAAAAATTTGGCATTTTTGACGTCGGAATCCGGATCAACCAAAAAATGGTGTGCTATAGCACACGAAAATCGTCGAAATGAGGGGTATGCTCGCTTCGGGGCTCGTTTGACCTTCCAAATGGGTCGGAAAAGCCGTGATGGCCAACCGTATGCATAGACAAGGTCTTGACGGACGTCCACGAAAAAATTTGGCATTTTTGACGTCAGAATCCGGATCACCCAAAAAATGGTGTGCAATAGCACACGAAAATCGTCGAAATGAGGGTTATGCTCGCTTCGGGGCTCGTTTGACCTTCCAAATGGGTCGGACAAGCCGTGATGGCCAACCTTATGCATAGACAAGGTTTTGACGGACGTCCACGAAAAAATTTGGCATTTTTGACGTCGGAATCCGGATCACCAAAAAAATGGTGTGCTATAGCACACGAAAATCGTCGAAATGAGGGGTATGCTCGCTTCGGGGCTCGTTTGACCTTCCAAATGGGTCGGACAAGCCGTGATGGCCAACCGTATGCATAGACAAGGTCTTGACGGACGTCCACAAAAAAAAATTGGCATTTTTGACGTCGGAATCCGGATCACCCAAAAAATGGTGTGCAATAGCACACGAAAATCATCGAAATGAGGCGTATGCTCGCTTCGGGGCTCGTTTGACCTTCCAAATGGGTCGGACAAGCTGTGATGGCCAACCGTATGAATAGACAAGGTCTTGACGGACGTACACGAAAACATTTTGCATTTTTGACGTCGAAATCCTGATCACCCACAAAATGGTGTGCAATAGCACAAGAAAATCGTCAAAATGAGGCGTATGCTCGCTTCGGGGCTCGTTTGACCTTCCAAATGGGTCGGAAAAGCCGTAATGGCCAACCGTATGCATAGACAAGGTCATGACGGACGTCCACAAAAAAAATTGGCATTTTTGACGTCAGAATCCGGATCACCCAAAAAATGGTGTCCAATAGCACACGAAAATCGTCGAAATGAGGCGTATGCTCGCTTCGGGGCTCGTTTGACCTTCCAAATGGGTCGGACAAGCCGTGATGGCCAACCTTATGCATAGAAAAGGTCTTTACGGACGTCCACGAAAAAATTTGGCATTTTTGACGTCGGAATCCGGATCACCCAAAAAATTGTGTGCTATAGCACACAAAAATCGTCGAAATGAGGGGTATGCTCGCTTCGGGGCTCGTTTGACCTTCCAAATGGGTCAAACAAGCCGTGATGGCCAACCGTATGCATAGATAAGGTCTTGACGGACGTGCACGAAAAAAATTGGCTTTTTTGACGTCGGAATCCGGATCACCAAAAAAATGGTGTGCAATACCACACGAAAATCTTTGAAATGAGGCGTATGCTCGCTTCGGGGCTTGTTTGACCTTCCAAATGGGTCGGACAAGCTGTGATGGCCAAACGTATGCATAGACAAGGTCTTGACGGACGTCCACAAAAATTTTTTGCATTTTTGACGTCGGAATCCGGATCACCCAAAAAATGGTGTGCAATAGCACAAGAAAATCGTCGAAATGAGGCGTATGCTCGCTTCGGGGCTCGTTTGACCTTCCAAATGGGTCGGAAAAGCCGTGATGGCCAACCGTATGCATAGACAAGGTCTTGACGGACGTCCACGAAAAAATTTGGCATTTTGACGTCGGAATCCGGATCACCCAAAAAATGGTGTGCAATAGCACACGAAAATCGTCGAAATGAGGCGTATGCTCGCTTCGGGGCTCGTTTGACCTTCCAAATGGGTCGGACAAGCCGTGATGGCCAACCGTATGCATAGACAAGGTCTTGACGGACGTCCACGAAAAAATTTGGCATTTTTGACGTCGGAATCCGGATCACCCAAAAAATGGTGTGCAATAGCACACGAAAATCGTCGAAATGAGGCGTATGCTCGCTTCGGGGCTTGTTTGACCTTCCAAATGGGTCAGAAAAGGCATGATGGCCAACCGTATGCATAGAAAAGGTCTTGACGGACGTCAACAAAAAAATTTGGCATTTTTGACGTCGGAATCCGGATCACCCAAAAAATGGTGTGCAATAGCACACGAAAATCGTCGAAATGAGGCGTATGCTCGCTTCGGGGCTCGTTTGACCTTCCAAATGGGTCGAACAAGCCGTGATGGCCAACCATATGCATAGACAAGGTCTTGACAGACGTCCACGAAAAAATTTGGCATTTTTGACGTCAGAATCCGGATCACCCAAAAATGGTGTGCAATAGCACACGAAAATCATCGAAATGAGGCGTATGCTCGCTTCGGGGCTCGTTTGACCTTCCAAATGGGTCGGACAAGCCGTGATGGCCAACCGTATGCATAGACAAGGTCTTGACGGACGTCCACGAAAAAATTTGGCATTTTTGACGTCGGAATCGGATCACCCAAAAATGGTGTGCAATAGCACACGAAAATCGTCAAAATGAGGCGTATGCTCGCTTCGGGGCTCGTTTGACCTTCCAAATGGGTCGGACAAGCCGTGATGGCCAACCGTATGCATAGAAAAGGTCTTGACGGACGTCCACGAAAAAATTTGGCATTTTTGACGTCGGAATCCGGATCACCCAAAAAATGGTGTGCAATAGCACATGAAAATCGTCGAAATGAGGCGTATGCTCGCTTCGGGGCTCGTTTGACCTTCCAAATGGGTCGGACAAGCCGTGATGGCAAACCGTATGCATAGACAAGGTCTTGACGACGTCCACGAAAAAATTTTGCATTTTTGACGTCGAAATCCGGATCACCCAAAAAAATGGTGTTCAATAGCACACGAAAATCGTCGAAATGAGGCGTATGCTCGCTTCGGGGCTCGTTTGACCTTCCAAATGGGTCGGAAAAGCCGTGATGGCCAACCGTATGCATAGACAAGGTCTTGACGGACTTCCACGAAAAAATTTGGCATTTTTGACGTCGAAATCCGGATCACCCAAAAAATGTGTGTGCAATAGCACACGAAAATCGTCGAAATGAGGGGTATGCTCGCTTCGGGGCTCGTTTGACCTTCCAAATGGGTCGGACAAGCCGTGATGGCCAACGTATGCATAGACAAGGTCTTGACGGACGTCCACGAAAAAATTTGGCATTTTTGACGTCGGAATCCGGATCAACCAAAAAATGGTGTGCTATAGCACACGAAAATCTTCAAAATGAGGGGTATGCTCGCTTCGGGGCTCGTTTGACCTTCCAAATGGGTCGGATAAGCCGTGATGGCCAACCGTATGCATAGACAAGGTATTGACAGACGTCCACGAAAAAATTTGGCATTTTTGACGTCGGAATCCGCATCACCCAAAAAATCGTGTGCTATAGCACACGAAAATCGTCGAAATGAGGGGTATGCTCGCTTCGGGGCTCGTTTGACCTTCCAAATGGGTCGGACAAGCCGTGATGGCCAACCTTATGCATATAAAAGGTCTTGACGGACGTCCACGAAAAAATTTGGCATTTTTGACGTCGGAATCCTGATCACCCAAAAAATTGTGTGCTATAGCACACAAAAATCGTCGAAATGAGGGGTATGCTCGCTTCGGGGCTCGTTTGACCTTCCAAATGGGTCAAACAAGCCGTGATGGCCAACCGTATGCATAGACAAGGTCTTTAAAGACGTCCACGAAAAAATTTGGCATTTTTGACGTCGTAATCCGGATCAACCAAAAAATGGTGTGCTATAGCACACGAAAATCGTCGAAATGAGCGGTATGCTCGCTTCGGGGCTCGTTTGACCTTCCAAATGGGTCGGACAAGCAATGATGGCCAACCGTATGCATAGACAAGGTCTTGACGGACGTCCACAAAAAAATTTGGCATTTTTGACGTCGGAATCCGGATCAACCAAAAAATGGTGTGCTATAGCACACGAAAATCGTCGAAATGAGGGTATGCTCGCTTCGGGGCTCGTTTGACCTTCCAAATGGGTCGGACAAGCCGTGATGGCCAACCGTATGCATAGAAAAGGTCTTGACTGACATCCACGAAAACATTTGGCATTTTTGACGTCGGAATCCAGATCACCCAAAAAAGGTGTGCAATAGGACACGAAAATCGTCGAAATGAGGCGTATGCTCACTTTGGAACTCGTTTGACCTTCCAAATGGGTCGGAAAAACCTGGATGGCCAACCGTATGCATAGACCAGGTCTTGACGGACGTCCACGAAAAAATTTGGCATTTTTGACGTCGGAATCCGGATCACCCAAAAAATGGTGTGCAATAGCACATGAAAATCGTCGAAATGAGGTGTATGCTCGCTTCGAGGCTCGTTTGACCTTCCAAATGGGTCGGACAAGCCGTGATGGCCAACCTTATGCTTAGACAAGGTCTTGACGGACATCCACGAAAAAATTTGGCATTTTTGACGTCGAAATCCGGATCACCCAAAAAATTGTGTGCTATAGCACACAAAAATCGTCGAAATGAGGGGTATGCTCGCTTCGGGGCTCGTTTGACCTTCCAAATGGGTCAGACAAGCCTTGATGGCCAACCGTATGCATAGGCAAGGTCTTTACGGACATCTTCGAAAAAATATGGCATTTTTGACGTCGGAATCCGGATCAACCAAAAAATGGTGTGCTATAGCACTCAAAAATCGTCAAAATGAGCGGTATGCTCGCTTCAGGGCTCGTTTGACCTTCCAAATGGGTCGGACAAGCCGTGATGGCCAACCGTATGCATAGACAAGGTCTTGACGGACGTCCACGAAAAAATTTGGCATTTTTGACGTCGGAATCCGGATCAACCAAAAAATGGTGTGCAATTGCACACGAAAATCGTCGAAATGAGGGGTATGCTGCAACGGGGCTCGTTTGACCTTCCAAATTGGTCGGAAAAGCCGTGAAGGCCAACTGTATGCATAGACCAGGTCTTGACGGACGTCCACGAAAAAATTTGGCATTTTTGACGTCAGAATCCGGATCACCCAAAAAATGGTGTGCAATAGCACATTAAAATCGTCGAAATGAGGGGTATGCTCGCTTCGGGGCTCGTTTGACCTTCCAAATGGGTCGGACAAGCCGTGATGGCCAACCTTATGCATAGAAAAGGTTTTTACGGACGTCCACGAAAAAATTTGGCATTTTTGACGTCGGAATCCGGATCACCCAAAAAATTGTGTGCTATAGCACACAAAAATCGTCGAAATGAGGGGTATGCTCGCTTCGGGGCTCGTTTGACCTTCCAAATGGGTCAAACAAGCCGTGATGGCCAACCGTATGCATAGATAAGGTCTTGACGGACGTGCACGAAAAAAATTGGCTTTTTTGACGTCGGAATCCGGATCACCAAAAAAATGGTGTGCAATACCACACGAAAATCTTTGAAATGAGGCGTATGCTCGCTTCGGGGCTTGTTTAACCTTACAAATGGGTCGGACAAGCTGTGATGGCCAAACGTATGCATAGACAAGGTCTTGACGGACGTCCATGAAAAAATTTGGCATTTTGACGTCGGAATCTGGATCACCCAAAAAATGGTGTGCAATAGGACACGAAAATTGTCGAAATGAGGCGTATGCTCGCTTCGGGGCTCGTTTGACCTTCCAAATGGGTCGTACAAGCCGTGATGGCCAACCGTATGCATATAAAAGGGCTTGATGGATGTCCACGAAAAAATTTGGCATTTTTGACGTGAGAATTCGGATCACCCAAAAAATGGTGTGCAATGGCACACGAAAATCGTCGAAATGAGGCTTATGCTCGCTTCGGGGCTCGTTTGACCTTCCAAATGGGTCGGAGAAGCCGTGATGGCCAACCGTATGCATAGACAAGGGCTTGACGGACGTCCGCAAAACAATTTGGCATTTTTGACGTCGGAATCCGGATCAACCAAAAAATGGTGTGCAATAGCACACGAAAATCGTCGAAATGAGGCGTATGCTCGCGTCGGGGCTCGTTTGACCTTCCTAATGGGTCGGAAAAGCCATGATGGCCAACCGTATGCATAGAGAAGGTCTTGACGGATGTCCACGAAAAAATTTGGCATTTTTGAAGTCGGAATCCGGATCACCCAAAAATTGGTGTGCAATAGTACACGAAAATCGTCGAAATGAGGCGTATGCTCGCTTCGGGGCTCGTTTGACCTTCCAAATGGGTCGGACAAGTCGTGATGGCCAACCGTATGCATAGACAAGGTCTTGACGGTCGTCCACGAAAAAATTTGGCATTTTTGACGTCGGAATCCGGATCACCCAAAAAATGGTGTGCAATAGCACACGAAAATTGTCGAAATGAGGCGTATGCTCGCTTCGGAACTCGTTTGACCTTCCAAATGGGTCGTACAAGCCATGATGGCCAACCGTATGCATAGACAAGGTCTTGACGGACGTCCACGAAAAAATTTGTCATATTTGACATCGGAATCCGGATCACCCAAAAAATGGTGTGCAATAGCACACGAAAATTGTCGAAATGAGGCGTATGCTCGTTTCGGGGCTCGTTTGACCTTCCAAATGGGTCGTACAAGCTGTGATATCCAACTATATGCATATACAAGGTCTTGACGGACGTCTACGAAAACATTTGGCATTTTTGACATCGGAATCCGGATCACCCAAAAAATGGTGTGAAATAGCACACGAAAATCGTCGAAATGAGGCGTATGCTCGCTTCGGGGCTCGTTTGACCTTCCAAATGGGTTGCACAAGCCGTGATGGACAACCGTATGCATAGAAAAGGTCTTGACGGATGTCCACGAAAAAATTTGGTATTTTTGACGTCGGAATCCGGATCAACCAAAAAATGGTGTGCTATAGCACATGAAAATCGTCAAAATGAGGGGTATGCTCGCTTCGGGGCTCGTTTGACCTTCCAAATGGGTCGGACAAGCCGAGATGGCCAACCGTATGCATAGACCAGGTATTGACAGACGTCCACGAAAAAATTTGGCATTTTTAATGTTGGAATCCGGATCACCCAAAAAATCGTGTGCTATAGCACACGAAAATCATCGAAATGAGGGATATGCTCGCTTCGGGGCTCGTTTAACCTTCCAAATGGGTCGGATAAGCCGTGATGGCCAACCTTATGCATAGAAAAGGTTTTGACGGACGTCCAAGAAAAAATTTGGCATTTTTGACGTTGGAATCCTGATCACCCAAAAAATCGTGTGCTATAGCACACAAAAATCGTCGAAATGAGGGGTATCGCTTCGGGGCTCGTTTGACCTTCCAAATGGGTCGGACAAGCCTTGATGGACAACCGTATGCATAGACAAGGTCTTTATGGACGTCCACGAAAAAATTTGGCATTTTTGACATCGGAATCCGGATCAACCAAAAAATGGTGTGCTATAGCACACGAAAATCGTCAAAATGAGCGGTATGCTCGCTTCAGGGCTCGTTTGACCTTCCAAATGGGTCGTACAAGCCGTGATTTCCAACCGTATGCATAGACAAGGGCTTGACGGACATCCACGAAAAAAATTTGGCATTTTTGACGTAAGAATCCGGATCACCCAAAAAATGGTGTGCAATGGCACACAAAAATCGTCGAAATGAGGCGTATGCTCGCTTCAGGGCTCGTTTGACCTTCCAAATGGGTCGGACAAGCCGTGATGGCCAACCATATGCATAGACAAGGTCTTGACGGACGTCCACGAAAAAATTTGGCATTTTTGACGTCGGAATGGATCACCCAAAAAATGGTGTGCAATAGCACACGAAAATCGTCGAAATGAGGCGTATGCTCGCTTCGGGGCTCGTTTGACCTTCAAATGGGTCGGAAAAGCCGTGATGGCCAACCGTATGCATAGACAAGGTCTTGACGGATGTCCACGAAAAAATTTGGCATTTTTGACGTCGGAATCTGGATCACCCAAAAAATGGTGTGCAATAGCACACGAAAATCGTCGAAATGAGGCGTATGCTCGCTTCGGGGCTCGTTTGACCTTCCAAATGGGTCGGACAAGCCGTGATGGCCAACGTATGCATAGACAAGGTCTTGACGGACGTCCATGAAAAAATTTGGCATTTTTGACGTCGGAATCCGGATCACCCAAAAAAGGTGTGCAATAGCACACGAAAATCATCGAAATGAGGCGTATGCTTGCTTCGGGGCTCGTTTGACCTTCCAAATGGGTCGTACAAGCCGTGATGGCCAACCGTATGCATAGACAAGGTCTTGACGGACGTCTATGAAAACATTTGGCATTTGTGACGTCGAAATCTGAATCACCCAAAAAAAATGGTGTGCAATAGCACACAAAAATCGTCAAAATAAGGCGTATGCTCGCTTCGGGGCTCGTTTGACCTTCCAAATGGGTCGGAAAAGATGTGATGGCCAACCGTATGCATAGAAAAGGTCTTGACGGACGTCCACGAAAAAATTTGGCATTTTTGACGTCGGAATCCGGAGAACCCAAAAAATGGTGTGCAATAGCACACGAAAATCGTCGAAATGAGGCGTATGCTCGCTTCGGGGCTCGTTTGACCTTCCAAATGGGTCGTAAAAGCCGTGATGGCCAACCGTATGCATAGAAAAGGTCTTGACGGACGTCCACGAAAAAATTTGGCATTTTTGACGTCGGAATCCGGATCACCCAAAAAATGTGTGTGCAATAGCACACGCAAAATCGTCGTAATGAGGGGTATGCTCACTTCGGGGCTCGTTTGACCTTCCAAATGGGTCGGACAAGCCGTTATGGCCAACCGTATGCATAGACCAGGTATTGACAGACGTCCACGAAATAATTTGGGATTTTTGATGTTGGAATCCGGATCACCCAAAAAATCGTGTGCTATAGCACACGAAAATAGTCGAAATGAGGGGTATGCTCGATTCGGGGCTCGTTTGACCTTCCAAATGGGTCGAACAAGCCGTGATGGCCAACCATATGCATAGAAAAGATTTAAGACGGACGTCCATGAAAACATTTGGCATTTTTGACATCGGAATCCGGATCACCCAAAAAATGGTGTGCTATAGCAAACAAAAATCATCGAAATGAGGGGTATGCTCGCTTCGGGGCTCGTTTGACCTTCCAAATGGGTCGGACAAGCCGTGATGGCCAACTGTATGCATAGACAAGGTCTTGATGGACGTCCACGAAAACATTTGGCATTTTTGACGTCGGAATCCGGATCAACCAAAAAATGGTGTGCTATACCACATGAAAATCGTCGAAATGAGGGGTATGCTCACTTCGAGGCTCATTTGGCCTTCCAAATGGGTCGGACAAGCCGTGATGGCCAACGGTATGCATAGACAAGGTCTTGACGGACGTCCGCGAAATTTTTTTTTGGCATTTTTGACGTCGGAATCTGGATCACCCAAAAAATCGTGTGCTATAGCACACGAAAATCGTTGAAATGAGCGCTATGCTCGCTTCGGGGCTCGTTTGACCTTCCAAATGGGTCGGACAAGCCATGATGGCCAACCGTATGCATAGACAAGGTCTTTAACGGACGTCCACAAAAAAATTTGACATTTTCGACGTTGGAATCCGGATCACCCAAAAAATGGTGTGCAATAGCACACGAAAATCGTTGAAATGAGGCGTATGCTCGCTTCGGGGCTCGTTTGACCTTCAAAATGGGTCGGAAAAGCCGTGATGGACAACCGTATGCATAGACAAGGTCTTGACGGACGTCCACGAAAAAATTTGGCATTTTTGATGTCGGAATCTGGATCACCCAAAAAATGGTGTGCAATAGCACATGAAAATCGTCGAAATGAGGCGTATGCTCGCTTCGGGGCTCGTTTGACCTTCCAAATGGGTCGGAAAATCCATGATGGCCAACCATATGCATAGACAAGGTCTTGATGGACGTCCACGAAAAAATTTGGCATTTTTGACATCGGAATCCGGATCAACCAAAAAATGGTGTGCCATAGCACAGGAAAATCGTCGAAATGAGGGGTATGCTCGCTTCGGGGCTCATTTGACCTTCCAAATTGGTCGGACAAGCCGTGATGGCCAACCGTATGCATAGACAAGGTCTTGACAGACGTCCACGAAAAAAATTGGCATTTTTAACGTCGGAATCCGGATCACCCAAAAAATCATGTGCTATAACATGAAAATCGTCGAAATGAGGGGTATGCTCGCTTCGGGGCTCGTTTGACCTTCCAAATGGGTCGGACAAGCCGTGATGGACAACCGTATGCATAGACAAGGTCTTGACGCACGTCCATGAAAAACTTTGGCATTTTTGACGTCGGAATCCGGATCACCCAAAAAATGGTGTGCAATAGCACACAAAAATCGTCAAAATAAGGCGTATGCTCGCTTCGGGGCTCGTTTGACCTTCCAAATGGGTCGGAAAAGATGTGATGGCCAACCGTATGCATAGAAAAGGTCTTGACGGACGTCCACGAAAAAATTTGGCATTTTTGGCGTCGGAATCCGGATCACCCAAAAAATGGTGTGCTATGGCACACGAAAATCGTCGAAATGAGGGGTATGCTCGCTTCGGGGCTCGTTTGACCTTCCAAATGGGTCCGTCATCCCGTGATGGCCAACCGTATGCATAGACAAGGTCTTGAAAAACGTCCACGAAAAAATTTGGCATTTTTGACGTCGGAATCCGGATCACCCAAAAAATCATGTGCTATATAACATGAAAATCGTCGAAATGAGGGGTATGCTCGCTTTGGGGATCGTTTGACCTTCCAAATGGGCCGGACAAGCCGTGAGGGACAACGGTATACATAGACAAGGTCTTGACGGACGTCCACGAAAAAAATTTGGCATTTTTGACGTCGGAATCTGGATCACCCAAAAAATGGTGTGCTATAGCACACAAAAATCGTCGAAATGAGGGGTATGCTCACTTCGGGGCTCGTTTGACCTTCCAAATGTGTCGGACAAGCCGTGAAGGCCAACCGTATGCATAGACAAGGTCTTGACGGACGTCCACGATAAAAATTTGGCATTTTTGACGTCGAAATCTGGATCACCCAAAAAATCGTGTGCTATAGCACACGAAAATTGTCGAAATGAGCTCTATGCTCGCTTCGGGGCTTGTTTGACCTTCCAAATGGGTCGGACAAGCCATGATAGCCAACCATATGCATAAACAAGGTCTTTACGGACGTCCACAAAAACATTTGGCATTTTTGATGTTGGAATCCGGATCACCCAAAAAATCGTGTGCTATAGCACACGAAAATCGTCGAAATGAGGGGTATGCTCGCTTCGGGGCTCGTTTGACCTTCCAAATGGGTCGGACAAGCCGTGATGGCCAACCTTATGCATAGAAAATGTTTTGACGGACGTCCACGAAAAAATTTGGGATTTTTGACGTCGGAATCCGGATCACCCAAAAAATCGTGTGCTATAGCACACGAAAATCGTCGAAATGAGGGGTATGCTCGCTTCGGGGCTCGTTTGACCTTCCAAATGGGTCTGACAAGCCGTGATGGCCAACCTTATGCATAGACAAGGTCTTTACGGACGTCCACGAAAACATTTGGCATTTTTGACATCGGAATCCAGATCAACCAAAAAATGGTGTGCTATAGCACACGAAAATCGTCAAAATGAGCGGTATGCTCGATTCGGGGCTCTTTTGACCTTTCAAATGGGTCGGACAAGCCATTATGGCCAACCGTAAGCAAAGACAAGGTCTTGACGGACGTCCACAAAAAAAATTTGGCATTTTTGACGTCCGAATCCGGATCAACCAAAAAATGGTGTGCTATGGCACACGAAAATCGTCGAAATGAGGGGTATGCTCGCTTCGGGGCTCGTTTGACCTTCCAAATGGGTCGGACAAGCCGTGATGGCCAACCGTATGCATAGACAAGGTCTTGATGGACGTCCACGAAAAAATTTGGCATTTTTGACGTCGGAATCCGGATCAACCAAAAAATGGTGTGCTATAGCACAGGAAAATCGTCGAAATTAGGGGTATGCTCGCTTCAGGGCTCATTTGACATTCCAAATTGGTCGGACAAGCCGTTATGGCCAACCGTATGCATAGACAAGGTCTTGACGGACGTCCACGAAAAAATTTGGCATTTTTGACGTCGGAATCCGGATCACCCAAAAAATCATGTGATATAACATGAAAATCGTCGAAATGAGGGGTATGCTCGCTTCGGGGCTCGTTTGACCTTCCAAATGGGTCAGACAAGCCGTGATGGACAACCGTATGCATAGACAAGGTCTTGACGCACGTCCATTAAAAAATTTGTCATTTTTGACGTCGGAATCCGGATCACCCAAAAAATGGTGTGCTATAGCACACGAAAATCATCGAAATGAGGGGTTTGCTCTCTTCGGGGATCGTTTGACCTTCCAAATGGGTCGGACAAGCAGTGATGGCCAACCATATGCATATGCAAGGTCTTGACAGACATCCACGAAAACATTTGGCATTTTTGATGTTGGAACCCGGATCACCCAAAAAATCGTGTGCTATAGCACACGAAAATAGTCGAAATGAGCGATATGCTCGCTTCTGGGCTCTTTTGACCTTCCAAATGGGTTGTAAAAGCCATGATGGCCAACCGTATGCATAGAAAAGGTCTTGACGGACGTCCACGAAAAAATTTGGCATTTTTGACATCGGAATCCGGATCACCCAAAAAATCGTGTGCTATAGCACACGAAAATCGTCAAAATGAGGGGTATGCTCGCTTCGGGGCTCGTTTGACCTTCCAAATTGGTCGGACAAGCCGTGATGGCCAACCGTATGCATAGAAAAGGTCTTGATGGACGTCCACGAAAAAATTTGGCATTTTTGACGTCGGAATCCGGATCACCCAAAAAATCATATGCTATAACATGAAAATCGTCGAAATGAGGGGTATGCTCGCTTCGGGGCTCATTTGACCTTCCAAATGGGTCGGACAAGCTGTGACGGACAACCGTATGCATAGACAAGGTCTTGACGAACGTCCATGAAAACATTTGGCATTTTTCACGTCGGAATCCGGATCAACCAAAAAATGGTGTGCTATACCATATAAAAATCATTGAAATGAGGGGTATGCTCACTTTGGGACTCATTTGACCTTCCAAATGGGTCGGACAAGCCGTGATGGCCAACCGTATGCATATACAAGGTCTTGACGGACGTCCACGAAAACATTTTGGCATTTTTGACGTCAGAATCTGGATCACCCAAAAAATCGTGTGCTATAGCACACGAAAATCGTCGAAATGAGCGCTATGCTCGCTTCGGGGCTCGTTTGACCTTCCAAATGGGTCAGACAAGCAATGATGGCCAACCATATGCATAGACAAGGTCTTTACGGACGTCCACAAAAAAATTTGGCATTTTTGACATCAGAATCCGGATCAACCAAAAAATGGTGTGCTATAGCACACGAAAATCGTCGAAATAAGGGGTATGCTCGCTTTGGGGCTCGTTTTACCTTCCAAATGGGTCGGACTAGCCATGATGGCCAACTGTATGCATAGAAAAGGTCTTGACGGACGTCCACGAAATTTTTTTGCATTTTTGACGTTGGAATCCAGATCACCCAAAAAATCGTGTGCTATAGCACACGAAAATCGCCGAAATGAGGGGTATGCTCGCTTCGGGGCTCGTTTGACCTTCCAAATGGGTCGGACAAGCCGTGATGGCCAATCGTATGCATAGACAAGGTCTTGACGGACGTCCACGAAAAAATTTGGCATTTTTGACGTCGGAATCCGGATCACCCAAAAAATCATGTGCTATGACATGAAAATCGTCGAAATGAGGGGTATGCTCGCTTCGAGGCTCGTTTGACCTTCCAAATGGGTCAGACAAGCCGTGATGGACAACCGTATGCATAGACAAGGTCTTGACGCACGTCCATTAAAAAATTTGTCATTTTTGACGTCGGAATCCGGATCACCCAAAAAATGGTGTGCTATAGCACACGAAAATCGTCGAAATGAGGGGTATGCTCTCTTCGGGGATCGTTTGACCTTCCAAATGGGTCGGACAAGCAGTGATGGCCAACCGTATGCATATACAAGGTCTTGACAGACATCCACGAAAACATTTGGCATTTTTGACGTCGGAATCCGGATCACCCAAAAAATCGTGTGCTATAGCACACGAAAATCGTCGAAATGAGGAGGGGTATGCTCGCTTCGGGGCTTGTTTGACCTTCCAAATGGGTCTGACAAGCCGTGATGGCCAACCTTATGCATAGACAAGGTCTTTACGGACGACCACGAAAACATTTGGCATTTTTGACATCGGAATCCAGATCAACCAAAAAATGGTATGCTATAGCACACGAAAATCATCAAAATGAGCGGTATGCTCGATTTGGGGCTCTTTTGACCTTTCAAATGGGTCGGACAAGCCATTATGGCCAACCCTAAGCATTGACAAGGTCTTGACGGACGTCCACAAAAAAATTTGGCATTTTTGACGTCGGAATCCGGATCAACCAAAAAATGGTGTGCTATGGCACACAAAAATCGTCGAAATGAGGGGTATGCTCGCTTCGGGGCTCGTTTGACCTTCCAAATGGGTCGTACAAGCCGTGATGGCCAACTGTATGCATAGAAAAGGTCTTGACGGACGTCCATGAAAAAATTTGGCATTTTTGACGTTAGAATCCAGATCACCCAAAAAATCGTGTGCTATAGCACACGAAAATCGTCAAAATGAGGGGTATGCTCGCTTCGGGGCTCGTTTGACCTTCCAAATGGGTCGGACAAGCCGTGATGGCCAACCGTATGCATAGACAAGGTCTTTATATGACGTCCACGAAAAATTTGGCATTTTTGACTCAAAAATCCTCACCCAAAAAATGGTGTGCTATAGCACAAGAAAATCGTCGAAATTAGGGGTATGCTCGCTTCAGGGCTCATTTGACATTCCAAATAGGTCGGACAAGCCGTGATGGCCAACCGTATGCATAGACAAGGTCTTGACGGACGTCCACGAAAAAAAAATTGGCATTTTTGACTTCGGAATCTGGATCACCCAAAAAATCGTGTGCTATAGCACACGAAAATAGTCGAAATGAGCGATATGCTCCCTTCTGGGCTCTTTTGACCTTCCAAATGTGTCGTAAAAGCCATGATGGCCAACCGTATGCATAGAAAAGGTCTTGACGGACGTCCACGAAAAAATTTGGCATTTTTGACATCGGAATCCGGATCACCCAAAAAATCGTGTGCTATAGCACACGAAAATCGTCAAAATGAGGGGTATGCTCGCTTCGGGGCTCGTTTGACCTTCCAAATGGGTCGGACAAGCCGTGATGGCCAACCATATGCATAGAAAAGGTCTTGATGGACGTCCATGAAAAAATTTGGCATTTTTGACGTCGGAATCCGGATCAACCCAAAAATCATGTGCTATAGTGACAAGAAAATGAAATCGTCGAAATGAGGGGAATGCTCGCTTCGGGGCTCATTTGACCTTCCAAATGGGTCGGACAAGCTGTGACGGACAACCGTATGCATAGACAAGGTCTTGACGCACGTCCATGAAAACATTTGGCATTTTTCACGTCGAAATCCGGATCACCCAAAAAATTGTGTGCTATAGCACACAAAAATCGTCGAAATGAGGGGTATGCTCGCTTCGGGGCTCGTTTGACCTTCCAAATGGGTCAGACAAGCCGTGATGGCCAACCGTATGCATAGGCAAGGTCTTTACGGACATCTTCGAAAAAATTTGGCATTTTTGACGTCGGAATCCGGATCACCCAAAAAATGGTGTGCTATAGCACACGAAAATCGTCAAAATGA